>JADRCD010223442.1:0-31108 GCA_019843815.1 Montemys delectorum
TTTTCTTTTCTTTTCTTTTCTTTTCTTTTCTTTTCTTTTCTTTTCTTTTCTTTATTTCTTCTTCTTGGGGCATTCCCTGGCCCATTGGCCCTCTTCATTACTATAAGGCACATTTTGCTATCTGTTAAGGGAGGGGGGCATTTTCAATCCTTAGGGTACCCTTACCTCTTTCTTCAGAAGCCATCTGGTTTGGGTGTCTCCTATGGTTTTCTGGTTTGGCCATGGCTAACAACAGAATTTTTGCCAGGTCATGGGTCTGTTGCCTCTGTGCGCTCATCTGCTTCTCCTCTGCACTTTTTCTTCCATTAAATATTTTCTCTGCCACTATCCCTGTCACTAAGTCCCTCAGATTCTGTTTTCTTTTCTATTTTTTAAAATTTTTTATTAAATTAATTTACTTTTACACTCCATATTCCATTCCTTGCCCCTCATCCACCCATTGACTGCTCCACAGCCCACATCTCCTTCCCAACCCCTGTCTCCATATAGATCCCCCCCACAGCCACCACCACCTGACCACTAAACTCCCTGGGGCCTTGTATTGGCTGGTTTTGTGTGTCAACTTGACACAGGCTGCAGTTATCACAGAGAAGGGAGTTTCAGTTGGGAAAGTGCCTCCATGAGATCCAGCTGTGGAGCATTTTCTCAATTAGTGATCAAGGGGGTAAGGCTCCTTGTGGGTGGTGTCATCCCTGGGATGGAAGTCTTGGGTTCTATAAGAGATCAGGCTGAGCAAGCCAGGGGAAGCAAGCTGGTAAGGAACATCCCTCCATGGCCTCTGCATCAGCCCCTGCTTCCTGACCTGCTTGAGTTCCAGTCCTGACTTCCTTGTGATAAACAGCAATGTGAAAATAAGCTCAATAAACCCTTTCCTCCCTAATTTGCTTCATGGTCATGATGTTTGTGCAGAAATAAAAACCCTGACTAAGACAGGCCTCCAGTCTCTTGAGGGTTAGGTGAATGTCTTAACCTTTCTCCCTGTCTAATGTCATACAATTTGGCCAGATTAGTGGGCCCTCTTGTGGCTTCCTTGAGACCTGCCACCAGAGTCTAAATGTAGAGTAAGTGCCTCCTCCTACCATCAATGCTGTTAAAGTCTCAGTCTGGGTGAATTGGGGAAAGCCAACATCATTATCTGCTTGGTTATTGGTGGAATACCCTGTGGGGCTAGGAACCAGCTTCCTGCCTTTTATCTGGATTCTTTCCTTCTTGTCTGTGAAGATAATCTGAAAAAGTTGTTGACAATCATCCCATACACAAACTGTACAAAAATATTGCATCTAGCTTTCTTATGATTGTCTAATATATCATTTTTATAACCCCTATAAGATATTTTCTTCTGAAAGGAGGAAAAAATTTTTGAGGACAACAAGCTATTCCTAATGAAGGATCCATGACTATCAGAAAAAAATGATAACCTGGACTCATATAGCATGCAAAAGCAAAGAGTTTTATTTTGCAAAAGTCCAGCATGCTGGGGTTTCCCATTAAAAAGATGGGGACAGCCCAGTAAGCTTGCAAGCTCATTAGTGCAATTCCAGGGTGGGATAGGAGACTTCTATCTTAACATTTAAGATAGAAGATGACTTCTATCTAATTGTTGGCTCTATCTTTATGGACATTCCAAAACCATTGTTGGAGCATTGGTGGTGGTGACAGTGGGGCTGAAAACTGTTTGGGGGAAGTCTAGAAACTGTTGCTGAGGAAGTCTGGAAAGTGCTGCTAACCCATTGTACTTGCTTCAGGCTAGGTGGCAGGGCCTGGACTTGCATGGACTTGTCCAGTTCTCTGTAACAGAGACTAAGGCCTTGTCTCCTGAACTGCAAATTTGAAGCCTGTTATGGAGTCAGCCTAGCCTGTCTCACCAATAGATTGGAGGAAGTGGTTTTTGCTTATTTGATAGGTGGTGGATGTTTGATGAGTTTAAAGTAGGTTGCTTAGATGTTGTTAATGGTCTTGGTAAGGTGCTGCCCTCACCCCCCATCCCCAGATAGTCTTACAAGGTAAGAAGGCTCAGAATCAACCAATCAGACTCAACCAATCAGAAGTGGATATAGACTCATTTATTGTTATAGTGGTGAATGCCTTTATTCTCTCCTACCATGTCCCCTTGGTCCTGCTCATCCTACATAGCTGGCACCACCCAATTGGCTACTCTTGTCACACACCCTGCCTTTGTTAACCTCAGGCCTATCAGGAAGGTCCCAGGGTTAGTAAATGAGGAAGCACCTTCAGTGTACTTGTGGGCCATTGGGGACAGCTAGTCAGAGTGTCTGGACTCACTCCTCCTACAGTTAGGATTGAAACAAAGTAAGGGAGGTTAGATTCAGAGATTTTTTCTCTCTTTGTTTTTCTTTCCTCAATCTTTCTTTCTATACTATCTAGTGTTAGGGGGGAAAGGAATACAAAGAAAAAGGAGGTATAAGAATAATAGGATAAAGGAATAGATATAGACCAAAGAACATTAACAATCCAAAGATTTTATATTTGGTAGAGATTTGCTATGTTGATATAGATTAAGGTTATATTTTATTACAACATACTGTGTATATATGTTTCAACCCTGTTTAAGGTATTATATCTATGCAATTCTCTAAAATGCAATATAAAGATCTACTTTTTGAAAGTGGCTTTACAAACTGTTCAGAATAAATAAGAAATACAAGTTAGTAGTCAATAAATCAAACTTACTGGAGATGTTATTTTATCTAATTATAGAAATTAGCTTCATTGGCTTCCTCTAGATATTTTCAAAGTTAGTAGTAGAGAGATAGAAACAAGCAATTCAGATATACTATAGATAGAGAGATGCTCTTTAAAAAGCTTAGAGATCTACAGAATATGTCACTTAAAGATGTTTTATTAACTTAAGGCTTTTGATGACAACCTGTCAGCTACTGGCAGCATCCTTAATCTGCTTCAAAGAAATGATGAACATCCAAGTACCTCCATGTGGAATTGGCTTCAAATGTGGCAAACTGGGCAAAAACTGCCCTTGCTTCAATTGTAAACAGAATTCTGTGCAAACTGTTCAAATGGGTCACAAGGTACTCAACTATCAAGCTTTGCAAGAACAAGGTAGGCAAGTTTTCATAGTTCCTACTTCACAGTAAAGTCTGTCATACACTGGGCTAGAACGCTGGTAAATGGATGCTCCAAAGTTGCAGAGCAATTTTGGGTGACTGTCCAGGAATCCTATGCCTTTGTCATTTCTGTAGTTCTGGAAGCTGCTTGCTCTGTACTTCCTGCATACTCAGCTAATATGCAGTCCTCAGGTCTCTGAATGGGTTGAAGTCTAGATAGTTATAGTTTCATATTCGAGTTTAAATAGTTTAAGATCTGATAAAGTGTGGACTAAGAAGATATTTTTAAGTATATATTCAAGTTATGATAGAAAATGATTTTGGTATAGAACTTTATAGTCACCAAAATAGGATAGAAGATAGAGTACTATTTCCAAAGTGGCAAAATACAAATGGACTAGACATTGTGAATGTAATTTTTCTCTATAGGTTTTCACAACTGTCGTTATTATGTATAGTTTATTGTTGTTAGAATTTCTTTTGTTGGATGAAAATGGGGCAATTTGAAGCTCCAATCAGAATTCTGTGTGTGATCCTTATTAGCTAATACAGGCTGTGAGAGTATCTTCTTTGGCCCTCGACCAGTATCTTGATAGAAAGAAGAAAAGCCATCTATCAAAGATTGATTTCAGTGGCCTATAAGGACATCTGCCATGTATTTTCATATGTTACTTTCTCTAAATAAAAAAAAAATGTGTATGTATACTTTTGTGTTCTTTGTCTCTTGTTTTTATCTTTATTTTCTGAGTTTAGTAATTCATAGTCTCTGTATGGAAACACTAGTCTCAAACATCATGCTAAATGAACATATACATTACAAGCAAGTAATTTTTCAAGTAGATATTTGAAATGCAATATTAAAGATATTAAGCATTTTAAATTATATATCTGAATATTGTAGTAAGTACAACATTCCTTAGAAAAAATAGAAGCAGAAATTAGGATTTCTAGCATGACCTTCAAAATACCAAAAAATCTTAATATAGCTAAGCACAGTGTCATAGACCTTTAATTACAGGACCAGAAGACAGAAGATAGTGGATCTCTGTGAGTTTGAGGTCAGCGAGGTCTACATAGAGTTCAGAGTGCCAGAGCTACATAGAGAGACTTTGTCTCAAAAACAAGATAAATAAGCAAAACAATGAAAAAGATCAGAAAACAAATTCTGAAAAATACTTTAAGAAATTTTAACTTACATGGAATATGTTTCACAAAGTAGACTTTATTCAGCACTAACATGACACTAAAGACTTCGGTTTCTGTGTAAATAAAGTTGCCTCTGTCTCTTTTGTACAAAGAGGAAATACAGTTTCCCATTGAAGCAAGTGTTTTCATTATCTTAAGCTATATTTAATGCTTGTCAGATTATAATTTGTATTTGAACCATGAGAGAAGTACATCAGAAAACAGTTTTAAATAAGCAAGCATGTTAATGTTCTCACCTTATGTGTTAATGTGTTGGCAGTTACAGAAGACAAGAACTCTATGGAGAACTTGCTGTTTGTATTCTACCCAGCAGTTGGACTCTGCTATCATTTTCTCCTCTGTCAAAGGAAGGGACACAACATCATCAGACATCTTTACCCCCATGATGATTTTTCATGTTTTTCTAGAGACCTTTGGTCCCAGCTCTGTGCTAGATGGGAATATGAAACTGCCTGAAGTTTCACAAACTGGGTTCTCTCAGAGGAGGGAACAAAGGACCTGAAATAGAGAATTCGAAATGCAAAGAAAAATCACAAAGTCAAATTGAAACAGCCCAATCAAGACTTCACTTTACTTAGATAAGCCAGGGTTTTTATAGTCACAGGAGAAACTGAAACCAAATCTCTAGATTGCATGATAATTGCATAACATAAACACTGCAAAAAAGGTTCAGGTGCCAAAGTCCCCAGGTTTGGAAGATCTTCAGGTGGTAGGTGTACTTAGGTGGTGGGTGTGCTCTGGCTTCTTCAAAGACAGTCTGCAGAGAGCATTTGTCTTGGCTCCCCAGGTGGTAGCCTCCAAGCAGAGACTGCCAGAAGTCCGATGGCTGGGGGGAAGGGGGAGGTAACAGGAATATGTTTGTAGACCTGTCCATCCTAGTTTAAGTGTCTCTAATATATTTAGACTGCTAATTCAAAAAAATTAAATTTTTTTTGCAAGAATTTAAAAAGAAAAGATAAGTACATGATTTTCTGAGTCATTTGAGGAATGGATGAGCCTCTATAACAACCATAAGAAAACAACCAGAGAATTTTTTGTTGAATATCTCCTAATGATAGCTGGGTTAAGTTTCAAATTTTGATGTCCAGTGGTAATAAAACATCCTTATTCTCTCTCTTACACACAGTACTCCCATGCCTCTGTAGAAAACATAGCCAAGAGCCAACAAATGAAAAGTAAAGCACTACTTTTTTTTTTAACAGAAAAGAAATTACTTGGAGGTGGTATTCAAGGCGAGACCTTAAATTTTTAGTCAGCCATGAGTCCTAGGATTAGGTTATGTAGGAACTTCCTTATGAGTCATAGTCAAACTTTAAAGTCATCAATAAAGCTATCATTTAAACTTACATTTCTAGTTGAGTTTTAGATCCCTCTATATTGGAGAGAAACACATGAATCTGTATTGAACTTTCCCATTTTCTATTATTCCTCTTTCCACATTTTCTGCCTTGTTCACTGAGAGTGAAGACTGTTTCATTCTCCTTGAGTATGGGCTGTTCTTGTCAGATGAATGCTAAGAGTGTGGAGTAACAAGCCAAATTATAGGCCTCAGGAGGCAGAGTGCTTTCCCTCCTTCTTTAAATCTCAAGCCTCTGCTCAAAGAACAGATGCAGGCTTTCCAAAGGGAGATAAGGAATAAGCTGAGGAAAGCCACCTCACAGAATCCAAAGCCAGTATATATGAACTGGCCCCACGTGACTCAATAGGTGATAATGAGAACACTTCTAGATGAACACAGCAATTCTGTCACTCTTTATATATTGGGTTCACCAAACTATTGCCCTTAATATATTTTTACAAAAATCTGACTGTGTAAAGTGACTCACTTACCATACATAAAATTTGTACTCAATCCCCGGTATTGCAGCAAGACAAATGAAACAAATCCTAGCATTCACTTCTAGAGATTTCTAAATACCATGTACTATACATAATTTGATTCTGTTAAAAATGAATCTAAGTAAATATGAAACAAAGAAATCTGTTAAGCTCACAATGTGCAGTGTAACAGGATTTAGTGACATAAGACAAATACATTTTGGGTGTAATATAACTTTTATATTACTTCTATCACCTATCCATCTATCTACCTACGTACGTATGTATCTATCTATCTATCTATCTATCTATCTATCTATCTATCTATCTATCATCTATCTTTATTTCTTATTTACTTCTGTGTTTGTGTATGTGTGTGTATTGTTGTATGGTGGTTGTTCAGAAAATGTTTTCTACTTGTATATGAGATAGTCAGAGAATAATTTGCAGGAGTCAGTTATCTCCTTACATAATCTAGGACCTAAGGCTCAATCTCAGAATCTCAGGCTTGGCGACAAGGGAATTTGTCCTCTCATCTTGCAGGGCTATAATAAACATTTTATACTTACAAAAGAGAATGTACAAACTGTTGAAATTGACTATGGAAAACTGAGAGTTTTGCTCAACCTGATAATGCAGAGGTGTCAGTCTGAAGTCAGAGCAAAACTCCAACATAAGCAAATCCTAGAATGGCAAGATGTCCCTCCAGAATGAACTTAGAATTGTGTGTCCTGGCTTCATCCTCACTGAACATGTTTTTTAAATAAGTAAACTGTGATAAGCATACTAGTTCACTGTATTGTATGCATTGTAGATTATGGAGTCATAATTTGAAGAAGGTCAATTTAAACCATGACTGTTAAAAAGATATACAGTAATTTAGGTCAACAGTAACCAAAAAAATTTCAAAAGTAATGTTACCTCTCTTGCCATCCTTAATATGACTAATATTTTGGACATATTACTCTTCAATGGATAGAATGTGAGATAATAAAATATGATGAACTCTGTTTAAAAGATAAGTTAATTATATAGTTGCTCAGTCGCTCATCTTTTTCATTCAATAAAGTTCATTGTAACTTTTTCCATAATTTTATTTTTATATGAAAGACTATTACAGGGTAAATGTGCTGTCCCAAAATTAAAAGGAAAGAATGTTTGCTATTTTATAGAGAAGACTAGTAGTATTATACATATTTGTTTTAATTTCAACACCATTCTTTGATTTTAAAATCATATCAGGAGGCTCGGGAGATGCCTTGGTTATCAGTGTTTACTGCGCAAGCTTGATAATGTGAGTTCAATCCCTACTACTCATTTAAAAGTCAGCAAGCATTGGGGATCCAGAGATTATTCCTAGAGATTGATGGCCTGAGAGTCCAACTAAATCTTGGAGATCCAGGTTCGGTGAGTAACTGTCTCAAAAAAATAAGGTGAAACATCTGAAGAGCTGACTCAATGGTTCCCTTCTGGCCTCTGTGGAACCCAGGCTTATAGGAACGATGAAGAATACATGTAGATAAAGCATCATCACACATAAGATAAAATTTTAAAAAGTTAAGTACTAAAGCATAGAGTAATTGAGGGAGATACCCACACCTATCCTCCATTTTTATGTGTCCATATATTCACACATATATCCATGAATGTGCACACACAGACACACATACACACACAGAGACACACACAGATAGACACACACACACACAGACACACACACAGACACACACAGACACACACACACAGACACACATACACAGATACACACACACAGACACACAAACATACACAAACAGACACACACACACAGACACACACAGATACACACAGACACACACACACAGACACACACACACATACACAGACACACCCACACACACCATGCCTGACCTCAAGAACAAATGAGAGAAAATAATGCAACATTAGAACTGTAATCTTAGAAACAAATGAAATGAAATAACAGTCACCAGAAAAGAAAAAATAATCAGGAGGCAGGCGGAGTTCCACTGCTGACAGTCTCTAAGGCTGTTCAGGGTTCTTGTCGTATTAAATGTGGAACTCTTATTAAAATAACAGAATAATATTTAAAGTCATAAAACATTTTATTATTTGTAACTATTTTGAAATCATCTGTTATATTCCAATATAATAAAATATCTTCGTAGGTGGCAGTTCTGGTACTTGTAAGGATGCACAAAGAAACTTGAGTGTCTCCTGACAGAGGCAGAAAGCACGTCTTCTCTTTTCACTTAGAGCAGCACTTATTATGGATTGTGACCTTCCCAGCAGTTCAGCACATACTCACAGAACTTAGTGCATTTTCAAGAAATTTCAACAAATGAATTTTCAAAGAAAATGATATAATTGGTTGTTATAATTTTAATTGAATCTTTTGAGTCAGACATACTCTTTGCTGGTGTACGGATTCTATTGCAAGCATTGATGGTTTGGAGGGCACAAAAATCATACTAATTAGTATTGATCAGAAATTCAAACAGACTTCATGTGGTTTCTGTAAGCCTGAGTGAGAAGTACTGAATCAATCTATGAATCTATGGGTTCACAGGTGTTGCATGGAGTATGGTATATATGTCTGTAATGTACACAAGGGGACACACATCAAGTGTCTTGGTAAATAAATCTAATTGTAAAAGAATCATTGCTTCACAGTCGTATAACAGGCAGACCTGATTATTAATTTTATCTTAAAGTAGTAGCTTAAATAATTCATTGTCAAATACAAAAATAAAGTAACTCAGAAAAACATTTTAAATGATAAAATCAACACAATTTGTTAAAAAGGGGCAGAAAGTCCTAGCACAAAGGTTTTAAATTTCAATCATTATAATTCATTCTTGGTATGAATCATTTTCTAAAATTAATTCATTAATTACAACAGTTAGGTACAATTATTCTACCTGTTCAAGACTTTTATTATTACTTTTTAACACCAAGATAAATCCAGCACTGGATAATTAACATGACAATAATTCAGCACACATTTTCTAATCTTTTAGAAATATAATATGTTCTCCACAGAGTCTCAGCTTTACCTTAATCAGTCATTCATGAACTTTCCTCTCTAAATACTGAGACCTTGAGAAACATTTTGAACAAAACCATATTTTTCCTAAGAGGTCCTTCTCCTAATTATTCTTTTGTTTTTAATAAATGTGTTAGATAAATTAGGAAAACAGAAAAAAAAAAGGTTGTAATACTGAAAACAACACATTTGCATAAAGGATAACCCCCCCCCCCAAATCAAGTAAGACAAATTTATTTTATTTGTGGGTCTTTCATTTTGTATAGAGATATAAAATCGTTTATGTATGTATGAATGTATGCATATATGCATGTTCGTATGTATGTATGTATACATACATGCATGCATGCATGACACAAAAGTAAACATGGAACTGTGTAGTAGAGCACAATGAGCTAATGGGAAGAGGATAGACAAGAATTGAGACTTGTCTCAGGGTACGGGGAATATACTCAGTATACATTATCTATGGTTATATAAGGGCTCAATTTAATGCCTTTTTTTTCCCTTTAAGTCAAGTATTTTTTTTGGTTGGGGATCAGGCAGATTATACAAATTCCTAAGCAGGAAAGATAAAGTTGACTGTAGAGATCATTGCAGACATAGGAGTTCTCATGTAAATAAGACACTAACAGTTGGTACTCCTCTGGACTCCCTGTTAATATATTCAGCAATTTATTGAATGGAAACTTCTGGGAGCTATCCAGTCACATCTTTGTATCTGAATTTCAGACAAAAGAAAAATGAGTTTGCAGTGTCAAAGCATCCATATATCAGATTAGAAGGGCTGGTAGTACTGAACAGATGGTTCTGCAGGGGAAATGCTTGCCATGCAAGCATGATGATCTGAGTTTGATTTCTAACACCCGAGGAAACATCCCTGTGTGTTGGTGCACATTTGTAATCTCAATAATGTGGGGCATACGCCAGAGGATTTCTTGTGCCTCAAGCAGGCCAGCCTAGGTGTAGGTTTCAGTGAGACTCTGGGACTATTTTTTCAGAGACAAGGATTGAGGATGGACCCAGTGTCTAAGTTCTTGCTCTCAGGGGTAATCATACAAATGTGCAATTGCAATTACATAAAAAATAGTACACTCTTATGTAGTATGATTCTTGTTTTACCAAAATTTGTGAGTTCAAATCTAATCCCTAATCCAACACACTGCATTCATAGTTGAGCCTCTGGGAATTAATTTGATCATAAATGTGCATCTCTAATGAATGGGTTAGTATCCTACAACTTGGAATCTACTATCTTTTATCTTCTTGCCAATCCTTCAAGCCCAAGGATGCAAGGGAATAGCTGTTAGTGTTGTGATGGATAGAAACTATCTCTTCTTCTTCCCTCACTAACATCCCCTCATGTTTCACAAATCATCCCTTTCCAGAATATTTTAAATTTTAAGAGAGGACTCTGTGAAACATCATCCTCTTCGAAGCCCATAGTTATACATATGGAAAGAAAATTCTGACCAAGAGATGAAGGCTTCAGAGCAGCGTTTTTTTGTTTTTGTTTTTGTTTAATTTATTTACATTTCAGATGTTATCCCCTTTCCCATGTTTCCCTCTGGAACCCCCCTATCCCATCCTCCCTCCCCCTGCTTCTATGACAGTGCTCACCTACCTACACCGGCCTGGCATTTCCCTACAATGGGACATCGAGCCTTCCCAGGACCAAGGGTCTCTCCTCCCAGCTTTTTAAAGGCAGATAATGCTGGTCTTGAGAAAAACACTGCCTTCAGGGAGCGATAACACATTGTCCTACTGTAAACCCTTTCTGCCTGCCACACAATACCGTGTGTTCCCATGAAACACTAAAGAAGAAGATTTAGGAATAAAGAGTCTTCTCTATTTTGTCAAATGACAGCAAATTTGACAATCTATCTCCTTGGACTAACTTCTTTCTCCTAGTTTAATGATTTCCTTATACATTGTAGCCTATATCATAGATTATTTTACGTGTGTCCACCCCTATATTCATGATGTGTAGTTTAATTTACTATGATGAGTTTGTCATCTCATGGTTGGCAAAGTACTGTTCCTGAAGTATTCATGCTTTCCTTGGTAATTTATAACAGGAAGGTATGGTGGAAGAACTATCCACAAATGGATATATATCATTTTAGAGGAGTCCACAGGGTCCAGCTTGAGAGGATTTGTGGAGAATTTTGTCCATCTTATGCCTCTATTGTCTTTAAAATATATGATCAGCTGTATTATTCACATTTTTTCTTTTTTGGTCTACAGATGTAGTTAAGTCCATGTAGTACCTATTCAGTTTTCATGAAGACCTGGGTTTGATTCCTAGCACGACATAAATTGGTTGTGGTGGTGCATTTCTAAAATCCTAGCACTAGGAAGGTAGATGCCCATGGATGAAACTTCAAAATCATGCTCAGCAGTGTAGAACATTCAGTATAGCCAGGACTACATGATTCCTTGAGCGAAAAGCTTGACTGAGAAGTTATAATACAGAAATTTATATTGCCAGAACATACATTTACATTATGTTGAAGAGATGAGATGATATAAACTGGTTTGGGGGGTTTTTAGATATTCAACAAATATAGCCTTGAATGTGATACGCATATCAAGGTCGATATTTTGAGAGATTATTTTTAAATGTTAGGAAACAAGAAGCATTGTCAGCAGAAATGCTTTAGATCTGTTTTATGGTAAATTAGTTTGGGAATCATAAGATTTTAGATTTATAAGTACAGCTTTGCAAATATAATTAAAGGAGCCAAACAATTCATCACTGTCCTTAAACGTACAAATAAAACTATTTAGAAGTTCACTATGCAGTCACAATTAAACTACTGTATCGTATAAAGTCCAAGATGTGTTTGCAAATCATAGTGAATCACAACTGAGATAACTTTATTACACATATACATTTGTCAATATTTTTTATGATGGTCTCTACAGATTTTCTGTGTTTTTCTTTGTGTTCTATGTTTTATCGCTATAAAATATTTGTAAGTTGCTGAGTGAAAAAAAAAGAAAAAACACAATTACTTTCGATAACATCCTGAAACAGCACACAATAGATTTCATGATAGCTGAATCAAAGGTATATGTTAAAATTAATGCCCTAATCATTTCACTCAAGGAAATGAAGTCAACAAAACATTCAAAATGAGAAACCAAAGGGGATAAAAAAAGAGTTTCATTTGCTTTAGGTTTACACCAGAAGGAATTTGACAAGAGTATGTGTTTAAAGAAAATAATCATCAATTATATTGTCTGTATGGCGATCATCAACTTGTGGGACAGCCTGTTTTTCTTCTCATCATCTTTGAGGCTTAGATATTTAGAAACATTTTGCCAAAATGCTCTTCATGTAAATGAACCATATGGGAGAAGTTTGCAGGTTTGCCAAGGTGTTGTTAAGGCTTGTTCCAGGTAGAAAGTTTTGCTCATTATACCTATGTTTCTTATAGAAGAGAAAGCTACTCTAAAGCTTTAAGGGAGCAGTCCAAATGTTCTGTTGGAAACCAAAATATGACTGATATTTTATAACTTCTACTTTTTACTCATACAAGGCTTGTAAGCTCACTGATAAATGAAACAATGAATTCAATAAAGACTGTCTTTGGTTATTCTCATACAATTAACACATTGAGTACTGAATTTTTCTTTTAAAAAAATTGGTATTTGTTTTGTCTTTTGTAATGTTGATAAAAGTTTATTAATTTGATTTGATAGTTTTCACCATCAACATTTTATTAAATGTTTTACTGATATTTATTTATTTGTTTGTTTGTTTGCTTTTCTTTCTTTTTTTTTGTGACAGGGTTTCTCTGTGTAGCCCTGGCTGTCCTGGAACTCACTCTATAGACCAGGCTGGCCCGAAACTCAGAAATCTCCCTGCCTTTGTTTCCCAAGTGCTGGGATTAAAGGCGTGTGCCACCACTGCTTGGCAGTTATTTATTTATCTTATATTTTGTATAAATACAATATGCTGAGTTTGTAGTGCTCATATATGCACAAGAATAAGGCTAACCACTTGGGATAACCAAGTAGAGGGCTTATCTCTGGAGAGGAAAAACTCTCCTCATTAATTTCCTATCACCCTTCATCGATCGGTGAAGCCTTGTGAGACTCGCTCTTCTACACTGGCATATGCACTGGTACTTTCATTGTGTGGGTCTTGTTATGGTGGCTGTATTGCTACTATTTCATGGGTGCAGCACCTATCATATATAGAAGACATTATAGGTCAGCATATGTCAGGATCCTCTATCTTTTACAATTTTTCAGTCCCTCTTCCATGATTTTCCCTGAACACTAACCATCATTTTTAATTGAACTATAATACTTGTATATATCCCTACAACAATGCGTAGGATAAATTCTTTCTAATATAGTAGCTTAATTAAAGATTTTTACCCACTGAGTCATCTCTGAGCTCCTTTATTAACTTTTAAATACTGTTGGGTTAGAAGTTGTATTCATTTTTGTCTAATGACAAAAAACAATGAAAATTGTTTTCATTTTTGTCAAATTTAGGTTGTTCCTATTGTCCTAGTCCAGACAGATATTTGTACATTTTAGATCATTTAAAGGTTAACATACTTATTTTCTTTATTATTAATGTAGTTTTCATTTTACCTGGGGACCCCTTTATCAAGTGTTTATATCATCTTCTTGGATGAATCAAATCTTAAGAGATTTGATAAGACAATTACCAATTTTGAGCATTTTTTAGGAAAGTAATCTTATTAGCATATTTTCCAAAAGTTGATGTTTTTAAAATGAGCTGCAGGAATTCAAAGACATCTCTAAGGCTTTTGAGAGTCATAGATGAGAGAGAAAGTTTTTGGTAGTTCTTCAAGTATTATCCTATCCAAAAGCAATTATAGATCTAATGTAATCTCAACCAAATAGCCCAAAGCATTCAATACCATCCTATGAATTAACAGAATCATAGACAGTAAATCTAAATGCTTCATCATCTAAGAGGATTTAACAGGAGATAAAGCAATGGTAAGCTGGAGACCTAGTAATGATCTGGAGGCATTTTGCATAAATATTGTGTTTCTTTTTAGCCAGAAGATTATGATGGGTTTGTGATTATTTAGGGGTATAGGGCAGTGAATTCTTTGTTACTATATATTTTAGAGAGCTTTTCAAGATGAGAAGGTGGAGATTATGAAGTATTGAAAGATGATAATTAAATGGATCAAACATAAACTTTCTGAATTGACTATCCAAATCTAGCTGGCAGATGAATTTGATCTCAGTTCCCTCTTGTAATGTGATTTCTTCTGCTTTTTGAGAGTTACACTCAAATAGTTGTCTCTTATTATTTGCTATAAGCTAGTTTGAATGTCATTAGTAAAATTCTATGAAAATTTCTAAGATGAGTAATATTTTGAGACTATTTGAATAGCCAAATCATAAAGTTAGATTTTTATCAATATTACTTTAGCTGTATCACACAGCTTAGAATTAAAAATAAAGACGATTTTAAGTTAAGGAAATATGGCAAGCTTTGCAAAGAAAGTGATCTTAGAAATGTTATCCACTTCTCTGTTTCGTTGTTTATTTTATCCTGCCTCTGTTACACGATCTCTCTATCCTGCCTCCAGTTTCCTTGTACATTCAATCATATCTTTTAGTTTGAGTAGATTTATGAAGAATTTGTTTGTTTCCAAAGAACTTATTGCTTGGAGAAAAGTTAAACATTTGAGAAGGAAAAGTAAATGCTTTAGCAGAGTTTGACAGGTCTATTATATCACAAATTGAGAAATAATGATTCATGAGGTTCCTTGAATTCTCAGCACTCACATACCTGCTTAGAACACACAGCCAAACAGCTTCAGGGTACACATTTTCTACTATGATTTTTTTCCTATGGTGAATAAAAGATTTTCTGTATCTTGGAATATTAACTACACAAATCACTAGTATTTCTGTTGGCTGCTCCTCTTTTAAAAGTACAATTGACTTAATGAGAATGTACTAGATGGAAATCCACACCATGACTACTTCTTATGTGTTAAATAACTCACTATATTCTTATACAGTACATATGTAATAAATAATATGAAACACGCATTTTTATCAATGAAATTCATGAAGGGCAAGATGACTTTTACTTAGATTAAAGAGGTGTCATCTTTCAACTTAATGATTGCCTTACTTATTTATAGCATCTGTATATATCATTTATTCATCAAAAATATTACTATGTCACAAATGATTTCTAGAGAAATGTCCAATAATATCAATGATAACAATAAAATATGGCTCACTATTTGATTAATAAATTAGTGAAGCCTAAAATTAAGCTTCATATGTACTATTTGAATCAGTGATATCTGACTTGTAAGCCTTTAGGGTTGTTAGGGATTAAATCAATAACTTTGCCCATTTTTTTTGTTTGTTTGTTTTTGTTTTTTCCAGACAGGGTTTCTCTGTGTAGCCCTGGCTGTCCTGGAACTCACTCTGTAGACCAGGCTTACCTCGAACTCAGAAATCCACCTGTCTCTGCCTCCTGAGTGCTGGGACTAAAGGTGTGAGCCACCACTGCCCGGCAACTTTGCCCATGTTAAAGAAGTAAATTATTGAAGATTGTAATCCAAACCATTCTATCCACATCACAGGGGTTGGAGGACAGGCTTCTGGAATTCCTTGCTCTCTCTGCCTAAGTACAGACTCCTGGAGTGAGAATTGAGAGTATGTAGTTAGAAAGATGCATCCTGCTTGTGCTACAAACATATAAGAGGATCTCTGTGCGTAGATTGAACTTGTATAGCTCTGCAGTGTTTTTGGAGAAGACCCATAGCTGTGTTCTGATGGATGTGAAAAGTCTGTGGCTCCTGACCATAGCATCCATACAATATTAGAAACAATGTTAGGTAAAATGAAAGCAGCTTTCTATTTTTTTTTGGGGGGGGGTAGGTCAAGCCAAGGTTTCTCTGCGTAGCCCTGGATGTCCCAGAACTCACTCTGTAGACCAGACTGCCCTCGAACTCAGAGATCCACCTACCTCTGCCTCCCAAGTACTGGGATTAAAGGCATGTGCCACCACTTTCCAGCTTCATGAAAGCATCTTTCAATCAGTTCTGGACTTCATGGTTTATACAGCTTTAGAACTCTTTATGCACCTCCTTTCTATTGTCTTCTATTTTTCAGACTGCTACAGTTTCCTGATTAGTAGAAATATACTATAATTATTCTAGGAAACAGGTATAAAAACTAACCTAATATTTTATTCAATTTGGTTCATTTTGAAGGTTGCACATTAACTTACAAAATTAGATAACATTTCTGTAACTTAGTAAAACAACATAATAACTATAATTGAAATTTCCCTGGGATAAAGTATGATATCTATCTATCTATGTGTGTGTGTATGTGTGTGTGTGTTTGTATATATATATATATATATATATATATATATATATATATATGTATGTATAAGATTATTATACATTCTTATGAAACACTATTTATTGTAGTTGTACACCATTTTTGTAAAATATATTGAAGTCAAAGTAAAACTTGTAGCTTAGCATTACCACATGAATTTAGTGAAAGTGATGACAATTTCTTCCCCCTTAAAATACATATGTATTTTCTCTTATACAATAGAGGTCACAGGTGTTCATAGAATATGTATTGCAATAGGAGTAATATTAGCTACTGTTAGGTGTAGATTGTTTTTTACTATTTATGAGAAAGCGTGTTAAAAAACAGTCCATTCAGGAATCTACATTTATAGTCAATGAATGTTTAGGAAAAAAAATCTTGTTTCCCTTTGTATTTGTTGGGTTCTGTAGTGTAACAGAACTTGTAGAATGTCTCTCTATATTGGCAGAACTTATTATAATTACTAGCAGTTGATAAGTCCACTTTCCCAACAATGGTTGACTAGTTGTTTGACCTGGTCTTCTGTAGAAGTAGATTCCAACAGATGTGCTAGCAAGTAAATGCAAGCAGCAGAAGAAGGGTGAAATTTCCTTCTTCCAATGTCCTTATGTAGGTCTCCAGCAAAAGGTGTGACCCAGATTAAACATGTATACTACTAGGCCCAGATCTGGGACTTATTTTGTCCCAGACTGACCTTGAACTCAGAGATCTTCTTACCTTAATCTCCTGGGATTAAAGGCATGTACTACCTTGCCTGGGCCTAACCTTTTCAAGGCCACTATACTTCAAGGTCTCCATGCCAAGATCCAGGTCAGAAATTTGTCTTCTCTCCTCATGATCTGGATCACAGGTGAGTCCTCCAATTCTGGATTGTAGTTCATTTCAAATATAGTTAAGTTAAGAACCAGGAATAGATATTACACCCTTTTTCTCCATAATAAGTCCATAAACTATATATCCTGCTATAGTGAAAGTTAAATTCCTTGGGGTTACAGAATTATAACTCAAGTTAAATCCATCATCATTGGAATTGTTATGTATCATGTTATTAGTAGGGAAAGAGAACTATGTAATTGAATAGAAGACATTTGCAAGGATTTCAATTAAATCAAGTACATAAAATGTCAAAATCTATGGAGAATGCATTCTCATCACGAAAAACTTTTAATGATCCTAACTCAGACACCAGCTCTTATTAATATAAAATAAAATCTATCCTTATTAATATTTGTATATGGAGACCTAAGACTAGAAGTTGCCATGTTTAAAAGGGTGTGTTGGTAGATATTTCTGAGAGAAGCAGATCATCATAAAGGTTATATTCAGCCAATTTGAAACTGGATTGTGTTCAGTTGAACAAACATTAATGACGGACAATGAAGCAGAGAGATGACAAAACAAACTCAGCAATGAGCCATTAGCTTCAATGAACATAACGGACTTGAAAGCTATAAACAAACATTTTTTGTGAGAAAATTTGCAAAATAGATCACAAAGAAATGTCCTCTATTCAGTATGTGTATAGCATAGTGTTGTCATATGGCTAAATAATCTATACAATTAAAAAATAAATTATATAAAGTCCAAAGCATTTCACAAAAAAATTCTCTAAGAAATCATTTAAATGCTCTTTAAATAGTTGGAATTAATGAGAGAACACATTGTACCTCTAAGAGCAAGGATATTCATCCAAGCAAAATCTGACATAAGACAAATAAGACAAAAATAAATCTTAATTACACTCTCTTTAATGATGTTTCTAACAGTGACCAGAGTGATGATACTTAGAAAATGTAGTCCTGACAGACAACAAGTAGTAGTTAATTTTGAGTTGTAGTGATCTTGAATAAATTTGCATGACCAATACATTCTTATAGGAACAAAAATATTTGAGGCATAAATGAAGAAATTATGTTAAGTCAAAAGAGAGAAGTATGCAGTCATGAATCAAAAAAAATCTGAAAATTGTAGATACTAAAATTCTCAGCTGTTCCGAAGACATTATGATCATCTTGGTGTGTGGAGCAGACATTTAATAGCCATATTCGAGAACCCTATGTATGCTGAACCTCTCTCCATTACAGGTTTATTGGGGTTATATCTTGAGAGAGACCCCATCTCAAATAGAACATTTTAAAAGAGGAGCCATGGTCAGGCTAATGTTTTGATTTCAGACTTCTAGCCTTGAGTCCTATGTTTCCTAGTGGTGTCATATTATCACTAGGTTGGATAAGCTGAAAACAAAACTGAATAAAGATATATAAGTAGGAACAATTATAATATTTGCCAGTGTAACTAATATGAATACAGGAGTGGGAAATAAAGGGAGTATCTCTCTCTGGCTATTTAAAGCTGAGGACATGAGCATTGGTCTCCAGAACTCACATAGATCTGGATTCACATCCCTATTATACAGCTGCTGTGGTGATATACACAGAAGATTATCTGAGACTCCTGGCCAGACAGTGTAGTGGAATCAGAGAGTAACAGGTTCACTGAGAGATTTATCTCAAAGATGATAATGTAAAAAACTACAGAATATAACACTGTGTGGATTAAAGATGTGAATAAGTATGAGTCACCAATAAATCACGTTTCAATTAAGAAAAGAAAAATATCTCCCCTTCAGTGTCATTCAAAATGAGCAAGTCTAAATTTGAAATCTCTACTTTATGATCCTGGAGTCTGTCATGTACCTGTCTTTCTGTCTGTCTGTCTATCCATTGTGTGGCTGTGTGTATTTGTATATTGTGACACTATATGTGTATTTGTCTCTAACAAAAGGGTTTGCTCTGTACTTACTGAACATCAAAAAATGCATCACTTGGGGGAAGGAATGAGAAATATTTCACAAAAATTATTAACTGAATTTTACAAGGTTCAATGACTCAAAGTAACCTCAACCCATACAGTTTAAAACAAAACAAGACAAAACAGAACTACACATTCATTCTATATTAAGAAATAATCAGACATTGTATTAAACATTCATGGTTGATATTCATTCTTTAAGATGCTTTCAGTCTCTACTTTTGGGGCTTCCAGCAAATCATTACTAGAACATACATGCATTACTTTGAATTGGAAGCATGAACAGTGCATAATTTAAGATTATGGCTATATATCAGCTTAGGTGGAAAAAGTTGATTATATGTATGGAATGCATGATTATATCCAGGACAAAGTTGATTGTTACACTGTTCTCTTAAGAGCATGTTAAACAAATAGGTTGAATATATAGTAGGATAACAGTCTTAAATCATAAATGATTTTGAAGTAGAGTATTAACTCCTGCTGTGAGGTATAACAAAAGTTCCAGTCCCTTAAATTGTTCCTATCATAATGTGTTGTCAAAATACATCTTACATTTGTAACAAAATGCTTTATATTTGTTTCTGGTCATTACTCACAAGTATACACAAATGCTTATATACATATAAACACACATGAGCACATATTCATGTACACACCATACATCCATGAAACAATTAAGACTACAGATACTTTCTGACTTACAATGACAGTGTTCTCTGATATACTATAAATTGTATAATTATTGCTAATTGAAAATGTACTTCTCACATCTAGCTATATAATTGTAGTGGCTATTCTTGGTTGTCAACTTGACTATGTCTGAAATGAATTAGTTTAAGTATTCTAATTTTTAGCTGTTTTATATAACTAAAATATTAGCCATTCACAACTTCATTCTTTCTAGATATACATACTACAAGAACACTGCACACTCCAGATTATGTACATTGATGCAATACAAGATTGAGGACATGGACATGAATTTAGTCCTTTTCTGTGACTAAATGAAGTGTAAAATTCGGTAAGATTACACTATCTGCTCCCTTTTCATAGTGGCATGGCAATAATATCCCTATATATGCAAATAAAGTTACAGCAAATGCTCTAAGTAAAATATTAAAAATAGAATAAATTTTTGGCCAACATATTAATTAATAATCTATGAGTAATGTTTTTACATAAGTGCAAAAATTATGAGATTTTAGAATGCTTATTAGCTAAGCTCTTACTTCTATATTTATAAAAAGCATATGGAAAACATAGTTTGAAATATATGTATACTATACAGTTTTATATTCTTTAAATACTTTAGGTCATAAACAAAATCATTTAATTAATAAAGACCATATAAACAGTTTGTAACCAATTACATTAATTACTACCTATAATGGCATGAAATAGAAATGATAAATAAAATAATGCTTAAAATGATAACAACATTCATTTTTAGTATAGCAGGTATAAAACAAGATACCCACTTTTTCTTTTCTTTTCCTTCCTTTTCTTTTTCTCTTTTATTGGTCTTGGACACATTATTTTTAACTTTTTCTCTACAGTAGTCTTGTTAGATAGTATAATCTTCTTAAACAGAGAGCAAAACAAGAAAGAGAGAGTATTTACCACTTGAACAAACAAACTCACACAGCCAGTTTAGTACCAGAGGTGAGATTTGAAGTCGGGGGCCCACACATTGTCTCTTGCTCCTCATTGCCTCCAACAGTGTTGTCTTAAATGAATAGATGAACTTCATCTTAAGGTTAAATAGACAAATAGAATTATTCCAAATTCAGATGATTAGTAGTATGACTAGAATGCTATGTTCAGAAAGATACTATTGGGTAGGATTTCTGACTGATTAATTATGTTTTATATTTGTGCTGCTGGGGAGTACAATAGAACACTGGCTGAGAATTCTTTTTATTTTTCTTTCAGTCTTTATAGGGCTTTAATTTTATTTTTAAAATATATTTATGTAGTTACTATATATTTATATCTGAATATAAATATATAATTTATTCTTTTCTTATTAATATACTCACCCACTGCACATCCCGATGGCAGCCTCCCATCCTTCCCTTCTTTCCTCAGGATCTCTTCCTTACATCTTGCTCTCCTATCTCCTTTTTTCATGAATATCAACCTACTCTGGCATGTTGCCTTAGTTAAGGTTTTCATTAATGTGAACACAAACCATGACCAAGGCAACTCTTATAAAAGACAGCATTTACTTGGGCCTGGCACACAGATTCAGAGACTCAGTTCAGTATAATCATGATGGGAAGAATGGCAAGGTCCAGGCAGGAATGATGCTAGAGGAGCTGAGAGTTCAGTGTCTTGCTCAAAAGGCAAACAGGAGAAGACTGCCTTCCAGGAAGCTAGAAGAAGGTTCTTAAAGCCCACACTTTCAGTGACACACTTCTTCCTACAACACCTCCAAATTGTGCTACTCACTGGGCCAAGCATATCCATATCCAACCCCCCACACATGTCAAGCTGCAGTAGGACCAGTCACCAATGCCCCCACTGAGTCTAGAACAGGAAGCCTATGCAGGCAAAAAGGATTTCAAAGCTAGCATCAGAGTTGGAGACAGGCCCTGTGCTAGGTGTAAGGGGTCTTGTGTGAAGAATAAGTTGCTCATCTGCCACACATGTGCAAGGAGCTCAGGTCTGTTGTAAGCGTACTCTTTGGTTAGTGATTCAGTCTCTGTGAGAACCTATGGGCCTAGGTTAGTTGATGCTGTTGGTTTTCATGTGAGGACATCCACTAGCTTTAATAATATCAGTTATTATCTTTGCGCTGAATGTGTTGAGCAGAATATAATGCAGAATTTAGGAAAAGATAAAAGCTATTATATTTTGATATGCATATGAGATACAAACACTAGTTTTCCCAACCTTGCAGTGAGGTTATGACAAGAAAAAAAATTGTAATTATCACTGGTAGAAATATCTTTTAGTGCATTCAATCTGCTGAACTCCATCAATAATAGCAAGTACTGGACAGTTTTAATTGCTAACATTCATGATCATTTGGCTCACTGAAGATGCTGTACCCGCCCACTGACAATTGAAACAACACTGTTCAGTATATTGCTCTTTGGGCAAAAGACCAAAATTCAAAATCTGCAAGTTGAACTATGTATCATAAGTACAGCACCATGGAAATGATTATTGACATGATAAACTTATAAGATATCAACAGAACAGGAAAGACATGCTCCCCATCCAATTCCCATTTTTATCTTTGTTCTTGTTGGATAAATAATTACATAGATGAAACTGTACTTCACAGAGTATTTACATTGCTGTTTCATGGTTAGATAAGTTGTGAACACAGAATTAAATCTGTGAATAATTGGCTTAAGTAATACAAACAAGATTATATCCTGTAGCTTCTTCTCCCTGATGTTATGAAAAGGAGTTATATTAATGGCACATGGTTAAAATATCCATGGGTAAAGAGTTATCAAGGACAGAAAAGTGGATAACTTGATTTAATCTTAGGATACAAGGACTGGTAGATATAGGGAGGTGTTTATGCCAACTGCCTGCATGACTAAATCAAATAAGGAGGTTGAATTTATAATTGATGCATTAAATGAATGTAGAAAACAAATCATATGAGTTACATGATCAAAGTATAATTGCATTGAAACCAAGTGCTCTGAAGTTTTAGGGTTCTGCAGAGCTATCAAAGTCTTGCTCAGTTTGAATGAGGCAGGTAGCCATACATCAATGAACCTATCCTGAGAGACATTAGTGTATAAGAAAAAAAAACCCTACTAAAAACAAAACAGAAGGTCACAATGCATGTCCTCCTCAATATGTGCCTAACCTTCCCATGAGCTGACATCTTTATCATCATTATGTCCTTGATGCCAGGTCATAGGAAGTGAAAGGGCACAGAAGCTAATCTCAGCCTCAGAGTTAGTCCTGAACTTCAGTTTAAACGATACTAAAGAAGAAATCAGCTCTTGTGATACCTTTCAAAAATTTTAGTAATTTTTTTGTGAATTTCACAACATACACTTCACAATACTTTTCCCTAGCCATCCAAATTTGACTTCTGCCCTGGAAACTTCCCATACAAAACAAAGCAACAACAAATAAACTCGATGTGAAAGCTGTGATGTGTTGCAGTGTGCCACATATTATACCTTTTTCCACAAACAGCTTTACTCGCAAATTTTAATTTGAGTCATTGGTCTAGTCTGAGGCCTCTGGTTTCTATCCTATTAATTCTGGATCCTCACTGGGACTCTTCTCTAGTATTCCGTTGTTGCCCTCTGTCATGGAGATTCTCCAGGTTTTGCTTTGCAGGACCTGCCCCTTCACTCATTCTAGCAGTTCATTAGACAGAGTAGATATCGGGATGGGCCTGGTTGGTAGCTGAATTGGTCAGCCTACCAGCTCTCCCATGCTGAGACAGCTCTCCTGTACTGCCCAGGCAAGACACAGGGGCCACTCTTCTAAGTGTTATGCTAATGAAGAATGGGGCCAGAGCTCCTGCTCTCATATCTTTTGATCTATCCCTCCTATGGAGCACAGCTGAGAGGCCCTCCCAGCTCTGTGAATCCCTTGGATATCGATATGGCCGATGAGGCATCCCTGACTAGGGAAATACGCACGGCCTTTGGTGCTAACATGAGCTATGGACATCAGTGCAGACACCTGCTACTGCAGGACCATGGATCCAGACATGGTCCTTGGTGGAAGCACTGCCAAGACCTCACCAACATCTCAGGTAGAAGTACAGTTATGCACATCTAGTTGTTCCTCACATCTCCAGATCTGCCTCTCATCATAGTGTACTAATCCTTCAGCTTCTCTTTTGCCCATCTTTCTGTCCCTTCCTTGCTCATCTTAGTGACACTCAGGCCTCTGGGTATGGTGGTGGGCTACAATCCCTATTGTGATATCATACTTAATCTCAAACTCTAGTTTTGCAAGGACACTGGGTTGTATGATTTTGGTTTGTCTAGTTTATCACAATTTAGTCCAAATAAATGTAACCAGATTTGGCTCTTCCAGGTAATATTTTCTAGGATTTGTACCTAAGTCCAATGGAAAGAAATTATGTTTTTACATTAATCATAATTGCATGGAATTGTTTTAAACCTAACATTTATAATTTTAAAAGCTCAAGTACTATCATCTGCTTTGTTCCCCTAAATTCTTCATTTAATTAAGTACCAATGTGATGATTTAGATGTAACCTTTTAGTTACAAAAAAAAGTGACAATGTAACATTTGATTTTTAGATAACAGGGGATAACAGCATAGAGTATGTCCTCTAAAGATGATTAGGTCAAGAACAAAGAGCCCTCATTAGTGAGATTAAGATCTCTTATAAAAGAGGACTTTGGATAAAATGAGGACACAATTAAGAAATATGTTGGAAAAACATGGAAGTTGACCCTAACTGGACATTAGATCTTTTGGTACCTTAATCTTACGATCCTCAGTGGTAGAATAATGACTAATTTCTGTGTTCACAAATTACCCAGGTATTTTGGTAGCTGCAGAGTTGTTATAAAATAATAACTCATAAAAAATAACAATTGTTCTTATTTTCTGTTCAAATAAGATTGTAGGCATTTAAAATTGATTGGTTTAGTAAGTGTTTAGTAATACCCGTCTTGCTAGCGATGCTAATGCCCTCTTCCCAAAGTCTGTATAAAACTTAAAATACAGAGAAATACAGTGAATCATTATTCAAAATGTAGAGTATAGCCAACTAACTTTCTCATGATCATATGCTGGACCTATTTCACGTGGATGCAATTATGACTCCTAAAAAAAGTGTTTAGACTTCTGTCTTTGTTCATGGCTTATTTTGTATTATATTAAATTAAAACCTTTCATGAGTCCTTTGACAAAACTGTTTGCTCTTTAGATACAACACATGATTCCCTGAAGCTAAAGAGTCTACATTGTTCTTCATGTCAAAACAACCTCTAGGCTCCCAGCTTGTAGCTTCTCCAATTTTATAAGAACTATTGTAAAGTTGGATCTGAAAATGGTGTGACCATCTGAAAATTATGGGTTAGTAAATTAACCACTGATAGGATAGACATCACAGTATGCTCACATGTGTTTATGTGTACATATAGAGAATTAGATGTTGTAGAAATTAATTTTCTGTAAGAAACTCTCTCATCTGGCTAGTTTGCTAACAGAAGGGTAGATGTGCATGTTGATTACAATCGTATATTGATTATACATTATTGA
This sequence comes from Montemys delectorum, assembly GCA_019843815.1. Classification (NCBI taxonomy): domain Eukaryota; kingdom Metazoa; phylum Chordata; class Mammalia; order Rodentia; family Muridae; genus Montemys; species Montemys delectorum. Next base: position 25,576 of record JADRCD010223442.1, read on the forward strand.
CACAGTAGAGGTTAGTCTACACCTAAAATTGACATACTGAAAATTAACATATCTTTAAAACAGCTAAAGTCTTGAGTGATAGTGGAGTTTGGTGCAGATAATAGAAGGTATGATATTTATACCTTAAACTATACTGATAGCATTTATTAGTATATATCAGAAATGTAAAAATATGCTATTTGCCTCTGAGGGTAGGTCGGCCAATAAAGTTTTAGAGGCTTGCAGGCCAGAGCTTATCCTAATGAGGCAAATCCTAAGTTAGTGAGAAACATTGTCTCAAAAATGAGACGGCTGGTGCCTGAGGTGGAATGACACGTGATGTTGTACTTTGACCTTCACGTACATGTACATGCATGACCTTCACATACCTATAGAAACATATATGCATGCATGCACACATATACAGACACAGGCACACATGCATACAGACATACACATGCATGCAAACACACACACACACAAACACACAGAGAAAGCAAGAAAGAGAGAAAGAGGGAGGACTGTATATTATGTTGCAGGATACAGTGATATGCATTGTATTCATATTTTATATGAAATATAAATAGTTTGAGTCAATGTAAGGGTATTTAAATGGGTTTCTACCAAGTATTTTTCATGTCATGAGTTTTCAGCATTGCAAATTACACTTCTGCAAACTGATAGTTTTTTTGTTTAATTTTATAAGTGAGTGTACTTTATCAAAGGATACTGTTTTTAAAACCTTTAGTTGCTACATCTATATAAATTGTTAATTGGAAATGAGGCTATGGTGATATTTTTGATTGATCATGATCACCCATAAGATGGAAGGAAGTGGTTTTCATGTAATGAGTAGTGTGTGCTTGGGTTCATTTCTGTTTAGTTTTTTTGTTTGTTTGTTTAATCTTCAACCCATCAATCTTGGGTTAGGGTATTCATGTTCTTTCCATACCAACTCATGCAATACATGTACTTCAGTTACTTCCATACTTTTTATTAAAGTAATATGAAAAACATTTGAAATATGTAATTTTTATTTTAATCAGAGGAAATTTTGAGAGAACTTGATTTGAATATGACACCCAGGATTTTAGTTTTTAATGAACATTCAGAGGTACATTTGATGCAAATCCACTGTGTACTTTGCTAAGGAACATGGAGACTGAGTTTTCATGTGAACATCAGCACTTGCTCTTCAGCACACTTTTTGCTGAAGTGGCTGCTAAATACGTCAAGAATCACGAATAGGACACGCACTCTAAAAGATGATGTAGGTGATTCATGATGGGACTGTAAAATCTGGCACAACACAAGTCATTTTGTAACAGGAATTCATTTGCTGGCTCCTGCATATATTTTCCTCAGGGGCTTCTCTGTTCTTTATGCAGTGCACAACTTCTTACCATTAAGCATTGATTTCCACAAAGTAGAACTTGGTTCTAACTTAACTACAGAAGAAGCATTGATGTTCCATGCATTTTAGGAACTAAAATATCTGGGATTTGAATCTGATTTAAGGTGTGGTTGTAAATATAGTTGGAAATATAAAAACCTAAAATTTAAAAAGTAAATAACTATATATATATATATATATATATATATATATACATATATATATACATATATAGTTATTTATATCATATGAAATTTTCTAATTCAAAAAAGATTCAAAAAATTTACCATACATCATTTTTTGAGTGCTTTTGGTAAAACTGACTAATACAAACATTTCAAAGTGTAAGCTGGGCCGTAGTGGTGCACACCTTTAATTCCAGCACTTGGGAGGCAGAAGCAGGCAGATTTCTGAGTTTGAGGCCAGCCTGGTTTACAGAGTGAGTTCCAGGACAGCCGAGACTACACAGAGAAACCTTGTCTCGCAAACAAAACAAAACAAAACAAAACAAAACAAAACCTGTGTGTGTGTGTGTGTGTGTGTGTGTGTGTGTGTGTGTGTGTACACGCTCATCTATGTGTGCAGGTACTTAGTTCCATATGTTCGTATGTCTTTATTCTTTTCTATTTTGCTCCCTTGAGAGAGTCTATCATTGAGTCTGGACCTCAGTGATATTAGGCTGCTGCTTGGCCACCAAATGTAAGCCACACTTCAGTCTCTGCCTCCCAAGGATAGAATTCCTGGTGTATATAGTGATAATGCCTAGTATTACAGCAGGGTAGGAGTACTTTAACTCAGTTTTACCTGCTTACGTAACAAGTGTTCTTACACATTTAGCTATCACCCAAGTCCTTACCACAGATATTTAAAATATTTTAAATTATTACGCAAAGTATTTGAGAATTTCATCATCACTGTATTTCTGAGGAAGATGTTTACACAATGTCCCTCCTAATGCAATGTTACTACTTTGGTAAAATTAGCTGTTGTTGGATCTTTTACAAACACAAAAGAACATTGACCAATTTTGGAAAATAAACTTCAGGATTAATCATAAGCTTTGCACTTTCAATTGATCTTCTTCTGATGTGTCACTGCTCATCCAGTGATATTCTGTCAGCACTTTATTTAGTCAAGAGAAGAAGTATATACATATACATTTATATAATATATATTCATATACAGGTCTACATAATGATTTTATAAATGTATATATATATATAAAACTTTATATATGATTATATGTGATTATATTATATATAATATTACATATAATATTTATTGCATTGTAAGTTACATTAGCACACACTAGTACTTATTTACTCTTTTTTTTTTTATTAATTTTTTTTAATTAGGTATTTTCTTTATTTACATGTACATTTTCCCTTTCCCATTTTCTCCTCCAAAACAAACAAACAAACAAAAACAAGAACAAACCCCTTTTGCCTCCCCCCTCCCAATGCCTGTCCCCCCACCCTCTCCCACTTATTGGCCCTGGCATTCCCCTACACTGGGGCACAGAACCTTCACAAGGCCGAGGTCCTTTACTCCTATTGATGATCGAATTTGCAATCCTCTACTATACACATGCTGCCAGTACATTCAATCCCACCCTGTGTAGTCCTTGATTGGTGGTTGGGTCCCTGGGAGCTCTGAGGGTACTAGTTAGTAATTGTTGTTCGTCCTAAGGGGCTCCAAACCCTTCCGCTCCATAGAACCTTTCTCTAACTCCTTCATTGGGGACCGTGTACTCAGTTCAATGAATGGCTGTGAGCCTCTACTCTTCTAAATATTCACTCATTGTGATTGTGTATGTTGCTTATTAGCCTATGATACCATAACTGGCTTTTTTTTATTGTATATTTTCTTTATTTAGATTTCAAGTGTTATTCCCTTTCCAAGTTTCTCCTCCTGGAAATGCCCTTTCCCTTCTCCCTCCCCCTGCTTCTATGAGGCTGTTCTCCCACCCACCCACTCACTCCCACCTCCCTGTGGTGGCATTCCCCTACACTGGGGCATTTAGTCGTCACAAGACGAAGGGCCTCTCTTCCCACTGATGCCTGACAAAGCAATCCTCTGCTACATATGCAGCTGGAGCCATGGGTACCTCCATGTGTACTCTTTGGTCGGTGGTTTAGTCCCTGAGAGCTCTGGAAGGTGTGGTAGGTTTATATTGTTGTTCTTCCCATGGGGTTGCAAACCCCTTCAGCTCCTCTAACTCCTCCATTGGGGACCCCATCCTCAGTCCAAAGGTTGACTGCCACATCTACCTCTGTATTGGTCAGGCATTGCCAGAGCCTCTCAAGAGACAACTATATCAGGCTTCTGTCAGCAAACATTTCCTGGCATCCACCATAGAGTCTGGGTTTGGAGACTGTATATAGGATAGATCCACAGGAAGGCAGTCTCTGGATGGCCTTTCATTCAGTCTCTGTTCTAGACTTCATCTTAATATTTCCTCCTGTGAGTATTTTGTTCCCCTTTCTAAGAAGCACTGAAATATCCACATTTTGGTCTTCCTTCTTCTTGAGCTTCATGTTATCTGTGAATTGTATTTTGAGTATTCCAAACTTTTGGGCTAATATCCACTTATCACTGAGTATATACCATGTGTGTTCTTTTATGATAGAGTTATCTCACTCAGGATGATATTTTCTAGTTCCATCCATCTGCCTATGAATTTCATGAAGTCATTGTTTTTTTTTTTAATTAGATATTTTCTTTATTTACATGCAAATTTTTCTTTTCCCAGGTTCCCCTCCAAAAAACAAACAAACAAACAAAAACAACAAGAACAAACCCCTTTTGCCTCCCCCCTCCCCATGCCTGCCACCCCACCCTCTCCCACTTATTGGCCCTGGCATTCCCCTACACTGGGGCACAAAATCTTCACAAGGCCGAGGTCCTTTCCTCCTATTGATGATCAAATTTGTGATCCTCTACTATACACATGCTGCCAGAACATTCAGTCTACTCTGTATAGTCCTTGATTGGTAGTTGGGTCCCTGGGAGCTCTGAGGGTACTAGTTAGTAATTGTTGTTCATCCTAAGGGGCTGCAAACCCTTCAGCTCCATAGATTCTTTCTCTAACTCCTTCATTGGGGACCGTGTACTCAGTTTAATGAATGGCTGTGAGCCTCTACATCTGTATTAGTCAGGTATTGTCAGAGCCTCTCAGGAGATAGCTATATGCTTGTCTTTCCTTCAGTCTCTGCTCCATAGTTAATCTCTGCTACTCCTTCTGTGGGTGTTTGATTCCCCTTTTTAAGAAGGAATGAAATGTCCACCTTTTGATCTTCCTTCTTCTTAAGTTTCTTGTGGTTTGTGGGTCGTTCTTCCTGTATTCCAAACTTCTGGGCTAATAACCACTTATCAGAGAATGCATATCATGTGTGTTCTTTTGTGATTGGGTTATCTCACTCAGGATGATACTCTATAGATACATCCATTTCCCTAAGAATTTCATAAATTCATTGTTTTTAATAGCTGAGTAGTACTCCATTGTGTAGATGTACCACAGTTTCTGTATCCATTCCTCTGTTGAGGGACATCTGGGTTGTTTCCAGTTTCTGGCTATTATAAATAAGGCTGCTATGAACATGGTGGAGCATGTGTCCGTATTACATGATGGAGCATCATCTGGATATATGCCCAGGAGTGGTATGGCTGGGTCCTGTGGTAGAACTATGTCCAATTTCTGGAGGAACCGCCACACTGATTTCCAGAGTGGTTGTACCAGTTTGCAATCCCACCAGCAGTGAAGTAGTGTTCCTCTTTCTCCACAACCTCTCCAGTATCTGCTGTCACCTGAGTCTTTTATCCTAGCCAATCTGACTGGTGTGAGGTGGAATCTCAGAGTTGTTTTGATTTGCATTTCCCTGATGACTTAGGATGTTGAACACCCTTCACAATAGGTACAAATAATATAAAATACCTCGGTGTAACTCTAACTAAGCAAGTAAAATATCTGTTTGACAAGAACTTCAAGTCTCTGAAGAAGGAAATCGAAGAAGATCTCAGAAGATGGAAAGATTTCCCATGCTCATGGATTGGCAAGATTAATATAGTAAAAATGGCCATCTTACCAAAGGCAATCTACAGATTCAATGCAATCCCCATCAAAATTCCAACTCAATTCTTCACAGACTTAGAAAGAGCAAT
>JADRCD010223444.1:9260-27442 GCA_019843815.1 Montemys delectorum
CTTCCTTCCTTCTTTCCCTCCTTCCTTCCTTCTTTCCCTCCTTCCTTTCTTCCTTCCTCTGTCCCTCCTTTTTTCTTTTTTCCTACTTATTTCCTTCCTTCCTCCTTTTGTCCTTTCCTCGTTCCTTCCTTCATCCTTTCCTTCCTTCCTTTCTTTCTTCTTACTTCTTTCCTCCCTTCCTCCCTCCCTCCCTCTGTCCTTCCCTCCCTTCCTCCCTCCCTCCTTCCTTCCTTCCTTCCTTCCTTCCTTCCTTCCTTCCTCCCTTCTTTCCTCCTTTTCCCCTTCCTTCCTTTCCTCCTTCCACTGGAGAAAACTAATTTTTCCTTTGTGAGCAGTTGTCCGTTGGAGGCTTTTTTAGGTAGGGATGTGGCTTGTGCCACCTCCTCTCTCAGTGCTACCATCCCATCTGGCTTATACTTGTGTGGATCCTGAGCATGCTGTCATAGTCTCAGATACCCATCCCACTCTTACTTTGTTTGGAAATGCTAACTGAAAGACCCCCAGAGTTGGGGAGACCCTCACTCAAGTCTCGGGACAACACGACCACCCAATAACTCACAAGAGACTGATCTTGCTGCAATCACACGAGGTTTATTCAGGCCAGATCTGGGGTCAAACATGTAGCCGAACTCCATGTAGGCCAGTGGAGTTCGACCCCGAGCACAAGGAACAAGGGGTATTTAAAGGGAAAAACCACAAACTAGGGGGAGTGAGGGGGAATTCCAACTCAAGGTATTCAGTCAGTTAGGGAGGGGAACATATTCATTGTAGGAATGTAATCGTCATCTACCCCCTCGGCAGGGTGGAGAGCCTCGTGAACCAGTTGACCTTCATTCCTAGTTCCACCCTCATTGTAGTTCGGCCAGGAGGGGCTGGTCTCAGGAACCAGAGTCCTGAATGGGCTGACCTGCATTCTTAGTTCTGCTCAGTCTGCTAGGGGTCATAAAAAACTTATTTTTATATCTTTCATACTTTTCACTAGCCAGTTCTAGAAGCCTCCAGAATCTGGTTGAGTACGGAGATGGCAGCTCTTCCCGGTGACTGCGGATGATCTGAGAATGCTGGTGGACTTCCCTCCCACACTGCCTTGATGACTTTGAAACTCCTTTTATCAGCTCACTATCTACCTTTTCTATCTGAAACGAGTTTATCTCAAATCCAAATATTGTTTTTTTTCTCCTGAATGTAATGTGTTCTAGTTAAAAAGCAATTCTCATACAAGATCATAACTCTAGGAAAAAAAATATGAAGAGTATAAATGCTTTTTATTCATATGGCAGGAAGATTAACTCAAGTCTACTATTATATGCATAGCAGCAACTCCTCCCAGTCAGCAAGGACATGAACAAAGGAAGACCTTAAGCTTCACAGTTAATGAATGAAAATGAAAAGCCTTAAAAAGGGAAATGCAAATGTTAGCACATTGCACAAGTGTCTGATAAGACAGGGTCATGTGCTTGAGACTAGCAGGAACAAGCAACCATATCAGATTGATAGGATGAGCAGCTAAGTGCTGGGTGAATATCAGACCTGCATTGAGACAAGAACGTAATTTTTCCTTTTAGAATGAGAATCAATCCGAGACAGTTTTGTAATGCTGTGAAGTTTGTCGGTGTCTCAGATAAGTGGAGGGGACCTCTAAAGACAAACACGTTACTTACTGTGATGTTTAATTTATGTGTCAAGTTGGCTAGGCCATGGTACCCCTGATTAAGCAAATACCAATCTAAATGTTACTGTGGAGGTGGTATTTAGAGATGGCTAACATTTAATTAACATTAAATCAGTAAATTTGTGTAAAGGACCTTGTTAGCCTGTGTCCTATAGGTGAGCACAGATAGAGTGGCGACTGGTGTTCCCACCCTGTAAGAAAGGCTCCCCCCACTGGTGTCTGGACAGCAGCCATGATGGCTAGCTGGCTCATTGCTCATCACTGGCCTCAGGTCCTTCCGGGAAGTCTATCTGTTCCAGGGCACTCAAGTCTCCCGACAAAGAGAGGCACTACCCTCTAAGGGGTTATGCAAAGCAGTCGGAATGGGAACTCCCTGAGCCCTTCTGGAATCAACCTTAATGCTGTAGACGCAGCCTTTACCTGCCCTGGTTCTTACGGGCTCAATGTCAAATCAGGACCGTGGCTATGAAGTCAGGAGCCCAGGCCACGTGGCCAGACCGTTCTTGGCCCAATAAGAATGTTGATGGAGCCTTGCGTTTGGAAAAGCTCCTTGGCCTCAACTCCTGTTCTTCCAGTGGTCTCAGCTCGTACCTTATCCATAGCTCAAACTACTGCTACAGCAGTATAGACAAACCAAATGTAGCCAAGAGTCTTCCTTTGCCCTGGAAAGTAAACATTCCCCTCAGTGGCAGGCAAAGAGAAGCCCTGATGGGAATTAGCCGGCTCAGCTCTCCATTTTCAGCCAAATAAAAGCAGGTGGCTTATTCATATTTTAAAAAAGAAAAAAGAAAAAAAGGATTCTCAGGACTGCAAAGCAGAAATCTTGGCTGAGTGTCCACCTGGGGTGGGGGGTAGTCCTATAAAATTTATACTCAAATTTGAAAACTCAGTTCTTATCTAAATCTCATGTTCATAGGTCTACCCTACACGATTCCCATCAAGTGATATTAAATTATCACTTATATTAAATCTCCCTATATAACTATGCCTGCATCTGGCCACATTTTAATTTATTCCTATTTACTAGTATTTTTTTTCCTCAGAACACTAATCACCACAACTGACAGTAACATACTCTTCAAAGACGTCTTCTAGAGGCACAACGTGAGCCAACTAGAACCTGGCTCCATAGTCTTCCATTTCCTGTCTCTAAGTACAAATTAGAGTTTTATCATTCTATGCATAAATGCTGCTGCTTCTCACACACGTCAGCCCAAGACTTGCTTACTATACTCCAAAAAATATTTCAAGAGGACCACACGTGAAGGAGAGCTGGAGTATATGGGTCTATGTAGCCCTGGCTGGCCTGGAACTCACAGAGCTCTGCCTTCTCTGCCTCCCAACAGCTGGAATTAAAGGTGTATATCACCCAGTCTGTCTGGGCTGGTGTCCAGAGCAGACCTTGGGTGCAAGCTCTGCAGCCAGTCCCACAACACCCAGAGGAAGCTCGACTCCCAGGCACTCTGACACACCCAGGATTTCAGAGGTGAGGAGGAACTAACATCTGTCCCAACACTGGGAGTAACTGGAACCAGCAGGACCAGGCACACAGGAACTCCACCAGCCCAGGTCTGTCTGGGCTGGTGTCCAGTGCAGACCTTGGGTGCAAGCTCTGCAGCCAGTCCCACAACACCCAGAGGAAGCTCCACTCCCAGGTGACCTAACAAGCCCAGGATCATAGGATCCCAGAATCACAGGATCACAGACACAGCTTGACTCTGAGGAGTTCTGACACAACCAGGATCACAGGAAGGACAGGCTCCAGTCAGATTTAGCAAGGGTAGGTAGTACTAGAGATATCCAGATGGCAGGGGGCAAGTGTAAGAAAATAAACAACACAAACCAAGGTCACTTGGCATCATCAGAACCCAATTCTCCCACCATAGCAAGTCCTGGACACACCATTACACTGGAAAAGCAAGATTCAGATATAAAATCACTTTTCATGATGATGATACAGGAATTTAAGAAAGACATAAATAGCACTCTCAAAGAAGTACAGGAAAACACAGGTAAACAGCTAGAAGCCCTTCAAGAGGAAACACAAAAATCCCTTAAAGAACTACAGGAAAACACAATCAAACAGGTGAGGGAAATGAGCAAAACCGTCCAGAATCTAAAAATGGAAATAGAAACAATAAAGAAGTCAGAAAGAGAAACAACCCTGGAGATACAAAACCTAGGAAAGAAATCAGGAGTCATAGATGCAAGCATCACCAACAGAATACACGAGATAGAAGAGAGAATCTCAGGGGTAGAAGACACCATAGAAAATATTGACAGAACAGTCAAAGAAAATGCAAAAAGAAAAAAGCTCCTAACCCAAAACATCCAGGAAATCCAGGATGCAATAAGAAGACCAAACCAAAGGATAATAGGTATAGAAGAGAGTGAAGAGTCCCAAGGTAATGGGACGGTAAATATCTTCAACAAAATTATAGAAGAAAACTTCCCTAACCTAAAGGAAGAGATGCCCATGAACATACAAGAAGCCTATAGAACTCCAAATAGACTGGACCAGAAAAGAAATTCCTCCTGTCCCATAATAATAAAAACACCAAATGCACTAAACAAAGAAAGAATTTTAAAAGCAGTAAGGAAAAAAGGCAAGTAACATATAAAGGCAGGCCTATCAGAATTACACCAGACTTCTCACCAGAGACTATGAAAGCTAGAAGATCCTGGGCAGATGTCATACAGACCCTAAGAGAATACAAATACCAGCCCCGGATACTATACCCAGTAAAACTCTCAATTATCATAGATGGAGAAAACAAGATATTCCATGACAAAACAAAATTTACACAATATCTTTCCACAAATCCAGTCCTACAAAGGATAATAGACAGAAAACACCAACATAAGCAGCAGAACTACACCCTAGAAGAAGCAAGAAAGTAATCTTTCAACAAATCCACACAAACTTAATTCTACCTCTTACAACAAAAACAACAGGAAGTAACAATTACCTTTTCTTAATATCTTAATATAAAAATTAATATTACCAACATATCCTAAGTGACTGAAATCCAAAAATATGAGGAATTAGAAATTTGTTGACTGTCATCCAATGGTCTCTCTAATTTGGTAATTGGAGAAATAGGTCCAATATTGTACAATCTATATACACTTTCAGCTTGTTTGTTCATGACAGTGTCTTGCTGTGTACAACATAAGGGTCTTGAGATCTTGCTTCTCCTATCTCAGCCTCTCTATTAGTAGTATTGTTTATTTCATGTTTTTACACTATACTATGGTTTTCAGAACAGCTTACATATTTTAAAAGTATTTATATACCCAAAAGAAATGTAGACAATTTTATTGGGAGGGGGTTTGTAAGAGAACAACAAAGAATAAGACTGAATGTTTTGCTTGATGTTCGTAACTCTTGTATCAAGTTACCACAGTAAGAGCCAAGATTTTAAGCTCTACTAAATATAAAACAAACAAACAAACAAAAACACTTTATATATTTATGTTCATTTAAGAAAATATTAGTAGTGATGTATTATTTTGAAATTTACAGTTAATATATTTGGAGTTATTTAAAATTTATATTGAGAAAAACATATGTATTTTCCATATTCCCATAAACAAGCATCTACATAAGACTGTTAAATTGATTGTTGTTTTATATCAAACAACTTTTATAATACTCATTTTTATTGTTATAATATTTTATAAATTTTAAAGACTATGACAAAAAAGATATTGTAGGTATTGAATAGGGGAAAACAAGAATGTGATTTAATTCTATTTACTTAAAATATGTTTTTAAATGTTAACACATTCAGATAAATTGAAATCATGTAACTTTTCTCATTATAATGCAATAAAACTTAAAAAAGAAATGTCTGAGCCAAGTACACCCTTTGGGTAGTCCCCCAGGAGGTTGGAAGTGATGACGCTGGTGTCTCCATGGAATTAACTAGAACATGGTTTAGTTATGCTGTAATTGGAGATCCAGAAGCCTGACTCTTCTCTGAGTCTCTTGTGCCAGATTTGTGTTCCTGAAGGGCTTTGCAGAAAACAGCATCATCAAGGCACAGAGAAAGAAGGGAGGGACAAGGAAGAAAGCTGATCAACAAGTAAGCAGTAAATCGAAGTTATATCAAAATGCCTCAAGCTTAGATCTTTTTTTTCTTTACCAATTTTTAAAGGAAAAACAATTCCTTTATCATTTAAATTATTCTGGTAAATTAAAAAAAAAAAGAGCTAAGTTGTTCTTTTCTGTAATAAAGCTAATGAAATCCCCATCTCCAAATCTTGAGAAATGCAAGAAAATGATAATGATATACTTACTTCAGTTATGATGATACAAGTGAAATTCCCAAATAAAATATCATTAGCAGAATTAAATAGTGTGAGACAGAGAACATCAAGGGCAAATAGGTTTCATTTTACTAATCAAGACAGTTCCACATCAGAAAAGCTATCAGTGCAACTTGCCATGTTAACACATCAATGAGGAAAGTTAATAATCATCAGATCTCACCTAGAAGTATACTTAATATAGTATAAATTATTTAAAATAAGAAATACTAGTGAATTATAAATAAAAGCAAACCTCTTTAGTGATAGGCATTAAAACTACAAAAAACCCCACAAAAACCCAAAAAACAAAACAAACTTAATGGAGAATCTCAGATGAGCTTCTTTCAGCACAGGGACAAGGCAACTTCCCCATTCTCATTGCCACAATTCAATGTAGAACGACAGGTCCTGGCTAATGCTAAAAGGGAAGAAACCCAAATTGTAATATAATAAATATTGGTGGAGATAAAGTGTTATTTGGAGATGATAATGCTTTGTAGAAGAATCACTGGGATTCATGTGGCCCGCGCTATTTTCCCGCCGGCAGGAACACATGGACACACACAGGATCCTTCTGCAGCAAACCTTTATTACCATGTGGTGAGGAGAGGGCGAGCCCTGGAAATGCACTGCTTATATACACCCTGGAGCGGCGTGTTCACCTCTGATTGGCTGTTTGCTCATTACCTCATGAGACGCCTCGGGATAGGCTGTGACTTGGCGCTCTCTGGCCCTAGCACATGCGCAGATGGGCTGAGACTTGGCACGCTCTGGCCCTAGGCACATGCGCAGACTACTTGTTACAGGGAGAAGACACCGGATGCCGGCGCCATCTTGTAATGGTGGCTGCCAGCTCGGGTGCGGCTCTCTACAGATTCACAAAAGCTAATGACAGGAAGCAACAAGTTTTCGGGCATAAGATAAACTTTAACAGGCCGGTGGGAAAAAGAATTATACAAACAAAGCTATGAACACTTTCACCTGAGCTTCACACACCATAATAAAAGCATACAGACCCCATACGGTACAAAACGAATCCCTGAGGAACACTGCAGGAAAAGTCCTATGGACTTGGGAGAAGGTATAGTAGCCAGTTTTCTATCACTAAAAACCAAAATAGAATTAATTCATAAACAAAATGGTTTGTTTTGGAGGCTCTAGCCTGTGGTCGATTGGTGACTGTGCTTTGGGCCTACGGCAACGTGGCATGTCACAGCAGGAAAGCAGCTGAGACTAAACAGGAAAGAGTTGGGATGCTTTCAGATATGCATCTCTAGTGATCTAAGAACTTAGCAGCAAACCAACCTCTGAAATAGCCTCCCAGTCTCCCCATGCTCGGGAGCCTTCAACACGAAGACTTACAAAATACAAACTATGACACAGGCAAAGAGACTCTAGATGTGAGGCCAAGAGTGAGATCATAGAAAGAATTGATTCCATATTTAGCAACACTAAAAGCCTTTGTTCTAGCCAGCCTAATATAGCTATCTCCTGAGAGGCTCTGACAATACCTGACTAATACAGATGTAGAAGCTCACAGCCATCCATTGAACCAAGTACATGGTCCCCAATGAAGGAGTTAGAGAAAGGTTCTATGGAGCTGAAGGGTTTGCAGCCCCTTAGGACGAACAACAATTACTAACTAGTACCCTCAGAGCTCCCAGGGACCCAACTACCAACCAAGGACTATACATGGTGGGACTGATTGTTCTGGCAGCATGTTTATAGTAGAGGATTGCAAAGTGATCATCAATGGGAGGAGAGGTCCTTGGCCCTGTGAAGGTTCTGTGCTCCAGTGTAGGGGAATGCCAGGGCCAATAAGTGGGAGAGGGGAGGCAACAGGGTTTGTTCTTGTTTTTGTTTGTTTGTTTTTTGGAGGGGAAACTGGGAAAGGAGAAATCATATAACATGTAAATAAAGAAAATATCTAATTAAAAAAAAAAGCCTTTGTTCTGTGAATAACCCCAATTGAAGACTAAAAGGCAAATTTCAGATTGGGAGGATGTAGTGCTAGGTCAGATATCTGACAAAAGTATCATGCTTAAGGTGCCTGTACTCTCAAAATTCCACATTAGGAGAACAACAACAACAAAAATCTAATTAAAATGGATAAAACAGCAATTTCAACAAAAAGGATTTACAGATTCCCAAAGAAGAGCAAGTTTGTTCAATGTCGTTATCTATGTGTGAAATGAGAAGCACAACTTACACAAGAAGTTTCTACTCAGTGGGGAGAATGGCCACATGCAAAGACAGTGATAAGACCACAAACTGGCTAGAATGTAAAGAGACCACTTCATCCATGACTCCCTGACAGGAACATAAGATGGCCAAGCCAAATACACTCAAAACTGAACATAAGTTACATAAAACCAGGGATTGTGCTTCTGAGAATTTATTCTACAAAAACTAAAAATCACTTTGGGTCTGTGGTGGAAACTTGTACATAAGCAGATACTCTTAGTAGCCTTAGTCATGAGAACTCCAAACTGGAAGGTACTTAAGTGTCTCTCAAAAGGGTAAGTTAAAAACTGTACTGTGTGTCCATAACATAATGCTACTCATTATAAAGAAATAGCCTATTAATTCATGAGCCAATGTGAATCAAACAAAAAGGCATTATGTTAAGTGAAAAAAAATAATTTTAAAAGATCACATACAATGTCATTCAATTAATCTACCAGACCAACAGACTACAGAGATGACTTGGAAATGATAAATGAGTCATGGGCACAAAGTAAAATTCCTAGTGAAACACGGGAAGGTGGTTCTCAAAGAGTGCTTCTGGATGGAGTCAGACAGGGCCACCTGACCAGAGTGAGGGGTCCTGTGTCTACAATGCAGTTGAGCTGGTTGAGTGTAGCATAAGGCATGACGTATACATGACCAAGTTCAATAGAGCCACCCTGCTCCTCTAGCCTCTAGACATGAGAACTCCCGTAATGTGGAATGTGAGTGTTTGATGTTAGCATTGTTGTTTTTTTACAGTTGCCCAAGATGTTAACATTGTGTGAGGTGGGAGAAGGGCTTTGTAGGACAGGAAACCACTTTCTACCAATCAAGATTTATTTCAGAATTAAAAAACAAAGAACACAACACAAACACAAAGCCAACAGAGATTTTCTCTACTACCAACAATTGAATCAAAATACGGCAAAAGTAAGAAGCCCATAGCTTTCATTAACAAGCTAATCAATAAATATTTGAAATATCTAGAAAAATTTAAAGCATAACTTCCTAGAAGTCTGACTAAAATATTAACACACTAGGGTGATTTGGATATGCTTGGCCCAGGGAGTAGCACTATTAGGAGGTGTGGCCTTGTTGGAGTAGGTGTGGCCTTATTGGAGGAAGTGTGCCACTGTGTGGATGGGCTTTGAGACTCTTCTCCTAACTACATGGGAACCAGTCTTCTCCAAACAGCCTTCAGATGAAGAAGTAGAACTCTAAGCTCCACCTGCGCCAGGCCTCTCATCCTGGCACTTAGGAGGCTGCTATGAAGGATAAAGATAGGACGTCCTCCAGCCCCAGAGGAGCAGGGACTGGGGTTATCTTTCTTGAAACAAGTGAAAATTTAGACATAGCACATGAGCAAATGATTATCAAGAAACCTTGAAGCAAAGGGAAATGATTCCTGAAATACAGGAGGCCAGGGAGGAGCTGTATGGTGATCCACTTTGCCCAGGCAGAGCATTTCCCAGGCACAACTCAGGAAGAGACCTCAGAGGGAGGCCAGTATCTTCTAGGTTGAGGCATCACATTACTTGACTCTTAGCTTGAGAAACAGAAACCCGCACCAAGACATGTGTAACCCATGGGTAATGCCAATGATAAAAGCTTTAAAAAGACAGATAAGCAGAGAATGATGTGACGGAAGCTCAATATGCAGCAGATATGGTGATAGGAGAGTTCTCCCAGAAACAGAGAAGTAGAGGAAACTGAAGTAAAAACAAAATGCTACAACTTAGATTTAGATAGTAATGGAAATACTTCCTAAGGACAAGAGCAAAGATTTTCTTAGACATACAGAACCAGAAAGAATTTAGTGGTAGAGAACTTGCAGTACAAAAGCACTCATCTCTGATGCTACAAGATAAGTAAAAGACAGCAAAAATAAGAACTAACATCAATACCTGTGGGGGTGGGTTTTAATTGTCAAGAGACACAATCTAGAAAGCCCTGGGGAGGAAAGTAGCGGTGAGGGATGATCTAGGTCAGGCTGGTCTGTGCTGGATTGTCTTGTTTACCATTAATGGAGATGAGAAGACTAGACATATGGCACTAATCCCCAGGCAGGAGAGAAACTGAACATTGTGCAAGCCTACGTGCATGCGTTCCTTTGTTCCTGGTCACGGATGTGATGTGACCAAATCCCTCAAGCCCCTGCTCCTGTGATGTCCCCTCAGGGAAAGTCTGGAACCTGGAATCACGAGCTCTCTCCTAAGTTGCTTTTGTGGGTCTGTTTTATCATAGCAATTGGAAATGAAACTAAGACAGAAAAACACTTTATTTCTGAGTAAATTTCTTTAAAAGGTAGCTGATTATTGAAGGGAAAATAATAACCTTATACCAGGGGTTTATCAAATGTGTAGAAGTAGTGTATATGATAAGGGGAAAACACATGAACAGAGAAATGAAAATGTTGTTACCAGATTCACACAGAAAGTGTAAAGAGAGAGAGTACTTGAGGCAAGTTTGATGAATTAATGGTACATACCAGATAATACTAAATAATGATAAAATAACAAAACACAGTTATGGCTTATATACCAGCCAAGGGACAGAAGGTGCTTTCAAGGAAATACTCCATTTATTCAAAGAGAATAGAGATCATAGATCAAGAAGGCAAATTGAAAGACATGAGTATAGGTGCTAGGGGGTGCCTCAGTGGTTTACTGATCTTCTAGCAGATCTGAGTTATGTTCTCAGCATCCACACTGAATCGTTACAGTCACCTGAAACTCCAGTACCTAGGACCCAACGTCCTCTTCTGCCCTCTACAGGTGCTCCACTTGCCTGTACACACAGAGAGACACACATATGCACATAATTAAAAATAAATTTAAAACAATGGTCAATATAAACCCCCAAATTTTGATAATTATTTTAAATATAAATGCTGTGAACATCTCAGATAAGAGAGTACTAGGGCAAAAAACAAAAACTCCTTTTCGTGTCTCTTAAATGCACTGTAAACAGTGCCACAAATGGATTAAAAGTAAATGGATGAAACAAGACCAAAGTAGTAGAATGCCAATGGAAGATTCAGAGTCTTGTTACCATCTGCAAGCAGATTTCAGAGGAAAATTACTGCCACAGAGATCAAATTCTTCCTTCCTTTGTTTCTTTCTTCCTTTGTTTCTTTCTTTCTCTTCTTCTTTCTTTCAGGAAAAACAGTGCCAATAAAAGGTTGTCCCAGTGCTAAATGTTGGTGTGCCCAGTACAAGAATTTCAAGATACACAGAGCGCAGCACTGCAGCATGCAATGGGAAACACAGGGCACGACTACCCCTTCCCTCAGTATCTGATAGAACAAAGAGATTCACCAGATTACACACAGAAGATACACGCTGTCCTATCACTCCACTTGGTCTAAGGACATCTACAGAACAACAGGCTTAAAAGGCATTTTTCTTATGTAAACATGGAACATTCATCAAGGCAGATTGTACGTTGGACCATGATGCAAGTCTCAATAAATTTAAAATCATTCAAGTCTTATTACAGTAGAGCTAAGTAACAGAACACAGAACTCTGGGAAATCCATAAGCATTTCGAGCCTAAGACACTTTATTAATGAGAGCACAGTAGATACAATCACAGAGTGTCCTAACTTAGTACCCGGAAGGAATGTGAGGGTAGAGATGCCTGTACCACAGGGAAGGAGGGCTTCAGAGCAAAGGGTTCTCCTTCCAGCGTAAGCAATTATGGATAATGCGAAAATCCAAGTTATCCAGAGAAACAAGGAAGACCAGAACAGTGATGGGGGAAATAGAGACTGCGAGTCACGATGGTGTCAGGAGAATACTCCGGAGACAAACACCTACGCTGCTCCTCTGGTGATCATCACGGCAACTCACATGTGCAGCTGATTATACCTCAGTTTTGCCTCATTACAGTGGTTATGACACTGGGTGGTACCAAGTACTGCTGGTGCTGTGGGGAACACGGAAGCCCTCAGCCACCAAGGGTGGCATTCTGACTTCAGTCCCTTGTTCCTTACAAGGTTCTGATAGCCTTTTCTATTTTAGCTGTAAAGATTTGTTAAGCTCTCTCATAAGACAGTTTATACTGGAAGGATATTCCACTTGACTGCCTACCCAAAAATGTCTCTCTTCAAATTTCTTTTTAATGTTAGACTTAATGGGTAATGTGTGGCAGAGAATATGAGCTTCAGATTGCCAATGCCATTTGAACATATACAGCTACTTACAATGTTAGTCTAAGAATTTCTGACTTGGTTGTCAAATACAGAAATGTGGAGAAGGTCACCTCCCATCAGACATTAACTTTCATGCCATTTTTTGCTGTCGCTCTAAGCCTTGAATTGTGATGGGATCTTTGCACTGTGGATGAGTTTGAGTCTGGTGTATTTTAGTCTGTGTTGTGTTGGGATATTTATAATCATTGTAGCTTGCTTTTTGTCTACTTTATATAGTTTTTCAGTACATGAACTCACAATTATTTTTGTATTCTGCCACAGATGGTCACTCAGACAGTTTTCATGTTTATATCAACTTAAAATAGCAGCAAGCTGGGCTCTAACAGTTGATCAGCTTCAAGGATGCTCTGTGGGTCACAGCGGCAAATGAGAGGCAGCCTGGGCTTCCAGGACTGAGCAGAATCTCATTGTTACCCATGATGTATTCTTTCTTTCTCTCCACGTTTATACCTTAGTTTAAGTGTTTCCAACAATGGCTGTGTATAAGAGGACATAAGTGAGCAAATGACTGGAATTATGTCTACTTTGTACATTAGAAAGGGAACAACAGCTTGATGGAATACAGATGATGGGTTCTCTAGAGTAACAAAACTTACAGAATGATTTTCTTCTCTGCCTCTGTCTTCCCCCTCCCCCATGCACACATGCACGCACACACACACACACAGACACACACACACCCATTAAAATGACTTGTGGATACTTCAGTCCTTCTTAGAAGGGGTGACAAAATATTCTTGGGAGGTGGGGGGTGGGAGGGACTTAGGAGGAAGAGAGGAGAGGGAGGGAAAAGGAGGGGGTGAGGATCAGGTATGACAGGAGATGACAAGGATGATACACAGAGGGTCAGGAATTTGAACAGAGTTGTGTAGCAATGGGGGATGGGGAACTGGGAGGTAGCCACCAGTAAGTCCCTGATGCCATGAAAGCAAGAGGCTCCCAGGACCCAACAGGGATGAGATTAGCTGAAATGCCCAACAAAGGAGAGGGAGAACCTGTAGAGAGCATATTCAGTGGATAGGCATGTCCTGCAGTTGGGGGATTGGGGCCACCCACTCATCTCCAAATTTTTAACCCAGAATTTCTCCTGTCTAAGGGAAATATGGGGACAAAGTGTGGAGCAGAGACTGAAGGGAAGGCCATCCAGAGACTGCCCCACCTGGGGATCCATCCCATATACAGTTACCAAACCAGATACTATTGTGGTTGCCAAGAAGTGCTGGCTGACAGGAGCCTGTTATAGCTGTCTCCTGAGAGGTTCTGCACTCTCATAGAAGCAGGGGGAGGGAGAGGGGGTTTCCAGAGGGGAAACTGGGAAAGGGAATAACATTTGAAATGTAAATACATAAAATATCCAGTTAAAAAATGGGAAAAAAAAGATGACTTACAGGCTGTGGCCCTCTTGATCCAACCAGGGCTGCCTTTTGGTGCATTGCTTTTCCTTGGCCCCTTGTGGGTGGTGCCATCCCTGGGCTGGAAGTCTTGAGTTCTGTAAGAGAGCTGGCTGAGCAAGCCGGGGGAAGCAAGCCAGTAAGGAACATCCCTCCATGGCCTTTGCGTCAGCTCTTGCTTCCTGACCTGCTTGAGTTCCAGTCCTGACTTCCTCTGGTGATCAACAGCCATGTGGAAGTGTAAGCTGAATAAACCCTTTCCTCCCCAACTTGCTTCGTGGTCATGATGTTTGTGCAGGAATAGGAACCCTGACTGAGACATCTCGTTAGGGTATCTCCTGCTCATTAGAGTCATTGGGTTCCTTGGGGCAAGTCCAATCTTCATTCTCAGACTATCTCCAACTTCTTCTCATCTCTGCTCATGATCACTTGATAACCTGTAACAACAAGCAACCAGGAGCAGCAGGGGGAGCTGCAGCCATCTTCTTCTTCCCCTTCCTGTCACCCCTACTGGGGCTCTGGCATTTATCCTCTCTCAGGAATCCCCAGTGTTACAAACATAAACTATCTGCAGCTGGAAAAAAAAAAAAAAAAACGAGCCCTGCTAGTGCACAAGGCAAATCCTAATCACCCACTGTGCAGCAACCTCTTACCTACCTGGGACTAAAACAAAGACCTATTCACACAGCATAACTGGCTTTTAAAAGAAACCAAAATTCTCAATGCGTTTCCCCCTTTTAGTCCAAAAAAATGGTTTTTTCCTCTAACATTAATCAACTATATAAAATAAGAACAATTATAAGAAATATCAAGTAAGAACTTTGTTTACAATCTCCAGTCCATATGTATTTGGCAGCCCTGGAGAAAGCACTCCACTCTCTATTCTATTCTGATGAGTCCAAGGCTTTGTACAGAAATCACTTTCTTATCATAACTTGCATTTATTACCTTAAAACAACTTTTTAGAGCTTAAAACATTGTCTTAGAGCCTAACCAACTGAAGTTTTTATGTCTTTAATCTTTAATAAGGAAAACTATAAGACTCTAACTTTCTAGTCTTCAATGCATCAGAGACCTGAGAAGGCTAAATATTACTGGAGTAAACAGGAACCGCAGAGCAAGCAGCTTCTGCAATTATAGAAATGGCAGAGACTGCTGGCTGCCTGGACCCACAGTTCCTCTGTGTCCTTGGGGCACTCATCTTTGGCCTATACACCCAGAATATCTAACAGACTTTTCTGGGAAGCAGGATGTTTGAAGGACTGGCCTACCGTGTTTCTGAAAGTTGGGTAGTAGACTTTCCAGTGTTCTGCTTGTCCATAGTCTGGACTACGTGCTGTCAGCAGTTGAGGTAAGGGCAGAATTTTGCCCAGTGGCAATCTTTGCCCCACTTGAAGCAAACTCCAGGTGGAGATTCTTCAGTGCCTGTCATCTTTCTTGAAGTAGATTGGGGGTGCGGCCAGGAGCTTATGTGCCTCTCGGTCAGAAAAGCCTGTTTCTTCCTTTTAATTAAAACATCTTAAATGCCATGTTCTACAGATCTCTGAAGTGTTTGAAGACTACCATCCTATCCCAGTATATCTAAATGGACAACCATTGCTAACTTCTGTTTACTTTCTGCTTAACTTTGAAAACATATACAAAAGGCTAAATAAAATTTATTTCTGTGGTTAAACTAATATCTAACAAGATTACAAGTAAGATTATTTGTAGGTGACTCACAACTATCTCGCATTTCTAGTTATCCTAAACAGTGCAATAGTAGTTTTCATAAGACTAGTATTTTACATTACATTTTAAAAATGAATTGCATATGTACAATACCTTGTAAAAAGAGCTGAAACATATATACCTTATGTTGTACAAAATAATCTTACATTTCTGTCCATATACAATAATCCAATACAATATAATAATACAATAATATAATGATACTAAACTAAGATATTTGAAACCAGTGGATTTAATAATCTACCCTTTACCCTACCATCCTATATTCTCCTCACCTAAATACTCTTCTCATACCCTCCCCCTCTTCTTCCCCCTAACAGCTCCACACAAATGGAAGGTCCAAGAATCCAGTAGTTTGTTCAGTCCTCAAGGCTGGATGTCTCATATAGGCTTCCAGCCGAAGACGTGACCTTGATTAGAGGTGGGCCTTTCCACCTCACTTAGAATTAAGCAAAATGTCTCACATGTGTGTTGGGGATTCGTTCTAATGTTTTGCCTTAATTCAGCTCCCCAAATCACATGGGAATCTATGTGTCCAGACATTGAGGGGCCCTGTCCCCAACTGGTTTTTGATTGAGCAATAAAGAGCCAGTGGCCAATGGTTGGGCAGAGGGACAGAGGTAGGACTTTTAAGATTCCTTGGTAAAAACACAGGGGAGAGATAAAAGGAATTCTATCATGAGAGGGGCGTAGGACTCACCACATCTCAAAGGGGCAAGAGGGTGAAATGGCTGAAATGTAGGTGCAAAAGAAAAGCAGCCCCATAGGAGGGCTGCCCAGAAGGAAACAAGGCAGCAAAGACAAAATATAGGTTTAAAAGATGTTAACTCTGGAATATCAGAGGGGAGTGTGTGCTAGGTTTGGAAGTACCCAGCCATTGAGCTAGTCAAGGCATATCAAAATATAAAGGTTGCAGCCGGGCGGTGGTGGTGTACACCTTTAATCCCAGCACTTGGGAGGCAGAGGCAGGCAGATTTCTGAATTCAAGGCTAGCCTGGTCTACAGAGTGAGTTCCAGGACAGCCAAGGCTACACAGAGAAACCCTGTCTCGAAAAAACAAAAACAAAAACAAAAAACAAAATATAAAGATTGCATGTGTGTGTGTCTTTCATTTTCAAATCCCATGAACTCTGGCAGGTGGCTAGAAGTGTGATCACCTGCTGGGAGCTCAGGGCAGATTAACTATGCTCCACAACACAGATGTACCCCTCCGCTTTGGGGTTTTGGTTAATTCCAGATGTATTCAAGTTGACAACCAAGAACAGCCATCACAGATGGATATGGTGATATTTGATGATCTTAAATTAGTAATCCCACCATACCCTCTAAAACCCATCTCCCAGTAGAGATAGCTGCTTAGAGTGGTTAAATTGAAACACCTGCAGAGGTGGGTGGGTGCTGGCAGGGAACAGAGACACTCTGGAAACGCAGAATTATGTAAGGCATACATGATTTTGCTCAATGAGGGAATTTATTTTCAGACTATGTTATGAATTCCCAAACCCCCACTAAAAATAATTTAAGGCCAATTTCTACTTCCTGCAAAAATAGGAATTATACAGGAGAGAATTTAGCTGGAAGCAGTGTGAATGCAGGGAAGGTCTGGGGAGGACTCTGAAGGGGTATCAATAATATCGGAAGCAAAAGTTTAAAAATATGTTGGGTGAAGAGAGATCTCGTATTTGTCTACTGTTCTGTCCTCGCCGTTGGAAACGGAGCCTGGTTTACAGACATAGGGAAACAATACTTTTGGATGGAAGCCAAGCCTCTGCAGTTAGCCGGCAGCCTCTGGCTGACCAACACCCAAATGTGGGCGTAAGGAAAGGCCTCAAATCCAAGTAATCAGGGTCCTTGAGCAGAAACAGACAGCTGTAGAGCAGATAGCAAGGCCCTCAGTAACTACTTGTCATGCTGATGAAGGTTAAGAACGGAAGGAACCCTTCCCAGGTGTGTGGCATTGGCCTGACTTCTGTCCCCTGAGAGTGGGACTGGATTAGCAGCTGAGCCCACCTGTGTTTGACACACTGCAGCTTTCCCACACAACACCACTAAACTTTCAAGACCTCAATCCAGGGAGGATTGTTCTTTTGTTACTTCGGCTCCTTTCGGGAATGCTAGCATGTGCAGGAACAGAGGAGCGTTTAAAAAAAATCAGTCCTCATAACTTAGCATAGTATGGGGGGCAGTGGGGAATTCGGTAAAATAACTAAATGGCTGACCAGTTGTGTGGTGGCAAGGCTGGAGTTGGTGCGTCTGGACAAGCGATGGAAACAACAGCCGGTGGTTGTCGCATCTTTCTCGGAGAGAGGCGGGTCATGAGGAGAGGCTTTGAAGATACACGTATCAACGCCGCCATGGAGTTAGAGGAAAACAAAAATGTTGCTTCTAGATCTAGACGTCTTCATAGATGTTGCTGGTGACTGTGGACTCGGGACACAGAATGTCAGCCATGGCAAAGATCTGTTCTTGCTTCCTCCTTGAAACAGTGTGGTACTCCTTGAACTGGCAGATTGTACTGAAAACAGTGTAACCCTCAGACCTGAATGTAAATCTGTCCTGGATGTGTGGACAGTGTGTGAGACTCCCCAACACACACACACACACACACACACACACACACACACACACACAC
>JADRCD010223445.1:0-13040 GCA_019843815.1 Montemys delectorum
TATAGTCCTTGGTTGGTGGTTGAGTCCCTGGGAGCTCTGAGAGTACTAGTTAGTTCATATTGTTGTTCAGTCCCATTTCTTTCTTAAGTGCCTTCCATGTATGTCTATCTTCTCAGAGATAAAATGGACTCCTCGGTGTGATTACACAAGATGTACACAATCTGCTCTGCGAGGCTTTTCTGACCTTGTGAAATATGGATTCAGAGAGCACCTGCTGAGTTAGAATTTCCAGAACACTTGCACCCTTGATCCCTCCATGCACGCGCGCACACACACACACACACACACACACACACACACGTTAGCACCTCCTAAAGTTAGCAAAGCTCTTAAGCAATAGCACATACTCACACTTCTGAATGTGTACAAACAGATCCACAATGGTGGAAGGACGACTTGGAAGAGTGTCTTCTTTCCTTCTACCATGTGGGCTCCAGGAGCTGAACTTAGGTCATCCAGCTTGACAGCAAGTGCTGAGCCATCTCACCAGCTGGATACTCCTTTTTCTACTAGATATTTGTGGCCTTCAGGAAACAGATTTATTTCCTTAAATCTTAGTTACTTACAGCAATGTGGCAAAGAAAGAGTTAAAGTTATGGCAGTGATAAGTGATCACAGGAGTCAGCCAGAAGGAAAAGGCAGAGAGTCATACAGAGGCAGAGAGTCAGCCAAGGTGGTTATATATTAGAATGAGTCTGACAGAGAGCTGTTCTCCTGTGGGGCTGTCAGAGTGCAGAGCTGACTCAAGCTGTAGTCAGGGGCTCCAGAATCATGTTAGTTCCAGTGGGAAAGTCAAGGAGTTTATCACTTGTCAATCCTGTGATGTGTATACTAGAAAACTTGGGGACAGTGTCCTCATTATGGGCCAATGGGTACCTTTCCATCCCAGGGCTAGGTGTTCTTTGAGGACATTGCTTTACTTTTTGGTCTTCTGTCAGTAAGTTCACAGGTCTGGTTTTTCTAAGTCAGTTTTAATAAGCTCTTGTGTCCATGTGTTTCTTGCTTAATTTATAAAGTTTATAAGTGACAATATTTTATCTGCATAAATAAATAACTTACCAGCTTGTGCCTCAGGGTATGTGCTGAACATATGGTGGTTGTTGACTTGTATAAAGAAGATGCAGAGTCATTTGTGCCATTGTGTTTCTGTTCAAAATGTCCAACTACTGCTTTAAGAAATGGCATGGAGTCACTTGGAGTAAATTGTTGTTCTTTGTGATGAAAAGTAACTGTATAGGCATTACTTGATTCCCCCAAATAGACACTACATCTCATGGAGATTTATACTAAGATGTATATTTTTCTGAAAAGAACTCAGAGGAACCTGTCTAGGGTAGCAATAAACCTGACTGACCTGAGTATCTTCTCTAGGAGATCACATTGGACAGATCAGTCCTGGCAGATGTAGTTGAAAACAAGAGTGTTCACTCACAGTAGTAGAATAAACAATGACTGTCGGTTAATGACAAAGGTGGTCATGTTTAACCCCGCCAATGGGGGAAGCTACAGTGTCAACTGGCCAGACCACCTGGAGCTCCCAGGGAATGGCCCACCAACCAAAGAATACACATGGAGGGACCCAGGGCTCTGGCCGCATATGTGGCAGAGAATGGCTTTGTTGAACATCAGTGGGAGGAGCAGCCCTTGGGCCTGAGGGAGTTTGATGCCCCAGTGTAGGGGAATGCCAGGATGGGAAGATGGAAGTGAGTGGTGGGTGGGGGAAATACCCTCATAAAGGCAGGAGGAGGGGGGGATGGGATAGGGGGTTTCGAGAAGAAGATTTGGAAATGAGAAAACATTTGAAATATAAATAAAGAGATATCCACTAAAAGAAAAAAATAAAAAAGAAAGAAAGCAAGCTAAGCAAGTCGTGAGACGCAAGACAGTAAGTAAGCAGCACTTCTTCATGGCTTCTGAATCAGTTCCTCCATCCAGTTCCAACCCTGATTCAGTTCCTGTCCTGACTTCCCCCAGTGTTGGATCATGATCTGGAAGTTTAGCCAAATAAACCCTTTCCTTGCCCCCCTCAAAATCTAACCTTTAAAAGCATCATGAAACAGTTATTTTCATGATCTTTATGAGCTTGGATCAAGTCTCAATGAAGCAAACTAAGTGAAGATAAACAAGCAAACAAAAACATTGCCACAGCTTAAAATGTATATTTATGTGATGATTAAAA
This sequence comes from Montemys delectorum, assembly GCA_019843815.1. Classification (NCBI taxonomy): domain Eukaryota; kingdom Metazoa; phylum Chordata; class Mammalia; order Rodentia; family Muridae; genus Montemys; species Montemys delectorum. The sequence continues at coordinate 2,180 of JADRCD010223445.1, forward strand.
AATTAAGAAGAAAAATGTGGCAACAATTAATTGATTCACCAAAATCAAGGCACCAAAAGTAATGAAGTCAAAGTTGAGAGTGTTGAAGGATTGAATAAGTGGCTCAAGAGTCAGGTTGGAACCTCAGCTTCATAGACTCAGTAATGGGTGAATGTATTGGGCAGATCAGGCAGGGGATATGAATTCTAACATTTCCCTAAGCAAACTAAGTCTAATAAACATGTATAAAATACTGTAACAGACACCATCCAAATACAGATTCTTTCCAATGCACATAAAACCTGTCCGATATGGGATATATATATATATATATATATATATATATATATATTCATCCTAAATAACCAATGTAGCAGAAGATGGATCACAAAGAAATTTTGAAAGTGTTTTGGAATGTATTTTGGAAAATATGAGTACAAAAGATGGTGTAAGATATCATATCTCTCAGGGTCTAGGAAAAACATTTATTAGCAGAAAGTGTATGCTCTCTACAATAAGAAAGACCTCAAGCCACTAAGATTACCTTCCAGCTTTAGCTCCTTCAGAAAGTACTGCCAAAGAGTCAAGAAAAATAATAGCAAAATGAATCACAAAAGGCAGAGAGAAAGAAAACAGGAACGATTAAACATAAATCTATGTAATGCACATGGGAGTAATCAATTAATAATAATAATAATAATAATAATAATAAAAACAATAGAAGAGACAGAAGAAAATGGGGAGGTGATGGCCCAGGAGCATACACACAGTGTGGTAAATATAGTAGATAATTAAATACAGCAAACTTTAAAATCACTGAGATAGGCACAGGGGAGATGGCTCTGCTGACAAAGTTCTTGCCATGCAGCCAACGGGATCTGGCATCAATGCCCAGCATCAATTTCCCAACTCTGTAAAAAGCCAAGTAGTACTGCATCTGGGTGAGGATCTCTGGACAGGTGGTCTGTGTCTGTGGAGGCAGAGAAAGAGGATCCCTAGACTCACTAGCAAGCCAGTCTAGAGAACTCTGTGAGGGACAAGTTCAGTGAGAGACCCTGCCTCAAAAAGTAAAATGAAAAGTAACTAAAGAAGGTCCATCTTCAACCTTTACACATACATACACATATACATGTGAGCATGTACACATGTACCTACACACACTTCTAAGTAAATTTCAAAGTATCTTACCATGAAAGACCTTTGTCTGTTTGAGATAAGGGATATGTTGCTTGGCTTCATTATTCTATGTTATATTAATCTATCATAATATCACTTTATTTCTTACAAAACAGAGAATTATAAATTATCAATTTACAATAAGAAACATTTTTTAAATAGCCAACAGCATTAGCACATATTTGTGAGACTTACCAAGGAACAAAGACAGAAGACTTAAATTACTAAAACCAGACATGAAATGGGGAGATATGCGGAGATAAAAGAGAATGAAGATGGATATGGTGAGCACACCACGAAAATAAATTAAGATAAAGTAGATCAAATGGACAAATTCCTAGAAAGACGCAAACTACCAAAACTGGCTCAAAAAGAAATAGGCCATCTGGAAAGCCCTATAATAAGTGATCAGACTGAGTTAGCAATCCAAAAACTACCCACAAAGCAAGCTCAGGCCCAGATGGTGCACTGCTAAATCCTAACACCGGCTCCTTGCAGACTCTCCTAAAAAGCAGCCAACAGAAGAACATTTCCCAACTCTGTCTATGAGAGGAGAATGTTCCTGAGAGAAAAACTAGAAAAAACACATCAGAAGCAAAGAAAGCTCCATGGCATTATTTCTTATGAATATGGATGATAACAGTCTCAAAACTTAGTAACAAATGAAATGTAGCAATATGGGGGGGGGGGGGGGGCAAACCCCCAACCCAAAGGGAGTTTTTTTTTTCCCACAAGGAAGTGAGGCTTCTACAGTAACCCATGATCAATTAATACAATGTCTGTGTGTGGTGTGTAATGATTGGTTTAGACTTTCATCTTGACATGACCTAGATTTATCAGAGTTCAGCTCAGTGGAGGAATGATCTAGAGCAGGTTGACATGTAGTAGTAACCTGCATCACTTCAAGGCTGGGTCTTGAACTGTGGAAGGGTGAGGAGAGTTAAATGAGCCTATGCAGAAAGCAAGAAATCACATGCCATCTCTTTTATTTTTTTGTGCATGTGATGCACAAAGTGCCTACCTTGACCTTCTCCAGAGGATGTGGATGGTCTGTTACCTGGAACCATAATCAAATAATCCTGCTCTTCCCCAAGTTCTTTGATCTCAGGCTGTTTTGATGTTTGATCGTAGTGACAGAAACGATACTAAGACGCCACATCAGCAAAGTGTCAGACAAGGGGCACCTGGTTCCTACAGTTAACACAGAAGGAACTGGAATATTCTGTTCTCTAGAATGACAAATTTCAGTTCTCTATAACGACAAAACAAGAATACTCAGAAAATTAGAGCCGAAGGGAAGCTTCCTAAATCTAATGACAGGTCCAAATTACTTAGACTCACGTCAAGCTCAATGTTGCAAAACTGGAGGGTGTTGCTGTAGTTGTTGTTGTTTAAACCAAAAAGAAGGAACAAGAGAAAAAGCAGCAACCCTAACTGCTTCCCTGCAGACATGCCAGCCTAACTGGATTCTTGGGTCAGTGAAGAAATAAAAGCAGCCAACATTAAAGGGAACAGCTTCATTATCTGCATAGAAAGCTATATCTGTTCCAAAAAAAAAATGGCGTGATCATATAAAAACAGTAATGAACGAATAAAACAAATTATACAGTGGTGATAAACCAGCAAAGTTTAAAGATGTAACTAAGACAATAATTCCACTTATGAAAGCATCAAAAAGAATAAAATACTTTGAAATACAACTTTAAAGCAGGGAAAATGTAAACACTAAAGTACTGGTGAATAAATTAAGTCTCTAAATCTATGGCCACTTTTTGTGTTAATTGCTCAGATAATCTACTATCACTAAGACATTGGGACATCCCAAGAAGTGCTAGAGATTCAACACATGCTCTAGTGTATATCCCTAGATAGTTTCTGTTTAAAAATTTTTGTAATATTCTACATTCAGATGGAAGGGAGAGAGAGAGAGAGAGAAATACAGACAAAAACACACACAGAGAAACACAAACATACACAAACATGCACAGACACACAAACATGCATACAGATACACAGACACACAAATATACAGAGACACAAATACACACACACACACACACACACACACACTGTCTTAGTCAGGGTTTCTATTCCTGCACAAACATCATGACCAAGAAGCAAGTTGGGGAGGAAAGGGTTTATTGAGCTTATTTCCACATTGCTGTTTATCATCAGAGGAAATCAAGACTGGAACTCAAGCAGGTCAGGAAGCAGGAGCTGATGCAGAGGCCATGGAGGGATGTTCCTTACTGGCTTGCTTCTCCTGGCTTGCTCAGCCTGCTCTCTTATAGAACCCAAGACTTCTAGCCCAGGGATGGCACCACCCACAAGGGGCCCTACCCCCTTGATCACTAATTGAGAAAATGCCCCACAGCTGGATCTCATGGAGGCACTTCCCCAACTGAAACTCCCTTCTCTGTGATAACTCCAGCCTGTGTCAAGTTGGCACACAAAACCAGCCAGTACACACACACACACACACACATACACACACACACACACACACACACACACACACACAATCACAGGATCCTGAATAGGAAGAAAATAGAAGACTAATATTATTATTTCAAAGTAAGAGTAATGAAGACATTATAATACTGTTGATATAAGAATGAATATATATATATATAGATATACATATATATATATATATATATATATATGTATATCAGCAAGGAGAATCCAAAAGTAAGCCACGCATATATGGCCAACTCATTTCTGCTAGGCACAGTAAGATCCCTCAGTTGAGAAAGATAAATCCTTTCAACAAATAAGAGAAAGATGTTATATCATGTATCATTCCTCATGTGATAAAGAGGCTCAAAATGGGTCACAGCATACACAAAAGAGATAAAATTATGGAAGTATTAGAAGAAAATGGAGTGGAGGACATTCTATGGTTTTGCATTGGATGACATTCTTTTTATTTCTCAGTAACTTTTAATATTAGATATTTTCTTTATTTACATGTCATATGATTTCTCCTTTCCCAGTTTCCCCTCCAAAAAAACAAACAAAAAAAACCAACAGGAACAAACCCCTGTTGCCTCCCCCCTCCCCATGCTTGCCACCCCACCCTCTCCCACTTATTGGCCCCCTAGAAGACATTCTTAAATATGACAGCAAACCATGGTCAAAATAAGAAAGATTAATAAACTAGACACCATCAAAACTTGCACTTCAAAGCCCACCCACATCAGAAAAGTAAAATGACAACCCATAGAATGAGAGTGAATATTTGTCAACATTATATTAATAAGGAAATTAGAATAAGAAAAACTGGTATTTCAGCTAACAAAGAAACAACACAAAAATTCAGCAGAGAATTCCAATAGCTGACTCCCTGAGGAGAATACACATATGTCTCATGACATTTGAGAAAACACTCGATGTTGTTCACCATAAAGAAAATGCAAATGAATTCCCCAGTGATAAGCTACCTTCCATCTACAAGGATGACTAGACTAAACAAGGGACAATGGGGACCAGAGTCCTCAGATGTTGCTGGAGGGACGGAAGACAGTGAAATTGGTGTAGAAACTCCTTCTTGGCCCCTAGTACAAATTCCTGAAAGATCCATAAATTAAAGCCTGGGTTGCATCCAAAGGCTGTTAAAACAAGTATCCTCATGACAACCCATACAAACGTCTGTAGTAGCATAAGTAAGTCATAACTCATCAAATGACATGCATGGACAAAACAAGATATCCACACAAAGTAAAGACGCCCAGTACTAAAATGAACAAAAAGCCAAGAGACTCTACAGTAGGAGTAAAGTTTAGAAATGTTGCACACACCAGTCATAGACTCTGTTTGTAAAAAACTGCCAGCATACACAAATCTATGGCGACAGAAATTAGATTAATGGTGAGGTCCATTAGGACTGACAGTAATAGATAATTCGTGGGCTATTGTTGGATTTCTCTTTGAAGTGGCAGGATGTTTCCAAACTGATTGAGATGATGCATGCGTGAATAGCCTGGGAAGCACATTGCATATCACACTGTCTCTAGTATTTGGTTTGTTGTTGTTTGTTTGCTTTTTTAAAAGGGTCTCACTGTGTATCCCTAGATGGCACAGCATCTCTTTGTACACCAGGGTGGGCTTGAACTCACCTACAGCATCCTTACCTCTGCCACTTGATTGGTAGGATTATAAACATGTGTCACCATACCAGGCACTGGATAGCCCACTTACATGAACTGGTTGTATAGTGGCTAGAGTGTATTGATTTCAAAGTTGATTTAAAAGTATTGATTTAAAAGTTATTTGAAGCTCAGATACTGCCCATACCCACTAATTAGCAAGTTAGATGGGTATTTTGCCAAAGACTTATCATATGATGGCCAAAAGTAGCTAAGTCTCCAGAGATCCTGTCCTCCTTCAAAGATAGGTTATCAGCCATATGGACCTGTAAATGTGAAGGGAGGAAACCATTACTGACCCTTTAATGTTCTTGTATGTTCCTAGGTATGAAATAAATTGAATTGAATTTTATGCTAAAACATGGAGAAAGGAAGACAAGTCCAAAATATATGTTTTAATAGTGTTAATGACAATTTTTGTATAATTTGGGGAAGACATGAGTGTAAATAAGATGAGGAAATTAAATAAAAGCAATGATTGCCCTGCACACACTGCAATTAAGAATGTATTGACGGAGACATGGTGGCTCATACATGTAGTTTAAGCACTGGGTTTGTCATGAGTTTCAGACCAGCTTGAGCTACATAAGAGACTCTGTCTCTAAAAAAATAGAGATAAAAGGGGAGAGGAGAGAATGAAGAGAGGAGAAAGAGAAGAGAGGAAAGAGAGAAGAAAGAGGAGAGGGGCAGAGAAAGAAGAAAAGAGAGGGAGAGAGAAAAGGATGAAAAACTTCATTTAACAAGTCCATTGAAATAAACTATAGCATTTAAAAGAAATGGTAAATTAATTAAAGGACAAAACTCAGAAAATCCAGAAATACATTAAGGCTGGGTTGCAGCAAAAGGTGCCTCAGTGGTCTAGTCTGTAATTTACTCTCATCGCAGGAATGACTATGAGAATTGCCAAAAGAAACATTTTAAGTAGGCATGGCTCACCGTGGAGTCCCTGCCACTCCAACACTGTCCAAGGGAAGCTATACATTTCACTGGGGAGAATTAAGGACCGGCTTTCTCATCCACAAAGGTCCTTCCTGCCATTGCTAAGTGGCAAGTTTTCTGGTGGAAGGAAATGTCAGATACTTTTACACTCTTTACCTGGAGGCTTCTCTTTCTGCTCACTGACACAAGCCGCTTGAACTAGTCTATTTTCTCTCATGCGCGTAACTCTTATATCGCTTACAAACAAGGAGAGGGCCACTCAGACAGCTCAGGGGACCTGAATTTGACCTCCAGTGCCAACGTTATGGAGAGAGCCCTGACTCCCACAGATTGTCCTATGACCTCTAAACTAGAGCCATGGCATGTAGATGCACACTCCCTCACATACATAACAAACACTAAGGCATAATTTGAAAGGTTTAAAAGGTAAAAATATCAGGAAAGAACTGTGACTAAGGCTGAAGATTTTAGAGGAACATTCTGACTCCTGGGTAAGCAAGGTCACATTTGTCATGCTGAAATCCAGTCCGATAGACAGTTCATGGACAGACATGCTAACTCCACACCCACATCCATTCTGTATGCCACATGCTTCTGTGATAAGGGTGAACAATGGTACAGGGTTAGAGCAAAGGAACTGGCTCAGTGAGTTCAAACCCAACACCCACACCAGACTCTCATAACTGGAACACCAGCTCTAAGTGATCTGAAACCCTGTGTGGAGGATGTAGGTGCTTGCAGTCATGAACATACATACGTATAATTAAAATTGGCACAGGAAGCAAACAGTTGTATTGTTCCTCCCCTGCACATGGGCTGTGATAGGCTCTAAACTTTTTTGTAGAAATAAGGCAATGGTGTCTGTGGCAAAATTTAGAACATTGTATTAGCTAGCACTCAGATCAGACCAGCATGGCAAGGAAGACTTTCTCCTTCCCAAGATAACAGCACTACAGCACTGGGCATCCCACTGAACTTCATCATGGAGCCAAGCACAAACACAAAGCTTGCATGTGTCCTGCCCTCCTGATGTGTGCCGAGCCTTGTTTCCAAGCAGGTGTAGGTCTTCCTGTGAGGATCATCTACAAGTAGCCTGGTGGAGCTTCCACAGGACTCAGCTCAGGGTTTCTTTTTTGTTGTTTTGTTTTGTTTTGTTTTGTTTTGTTTTGTTTTGTTTTTTCTCCTTTGTCATCACTGAGGTGTTCACACGTGGAGCTGAACTTCTGAATTAAATTCGACAGGAAGCTGGGAAAGATCTCTGCAGATTAGGGAATAAGTGAGCCATTTATTCTGGGAGTTGGGAGAAAAGTTATCTGATTTTCTACCTCAGGTCAACGGACTGAAATACACCAAAGCAAGGTCAGCACCTTTCATAGCTAATGTCCTTAGGATGCTCCTGATTCAAAGAACTCACTCCTCCCACAGGAGGCCTCTCTGGACCCTGTGCGCCTGCCTGTATTCCTGCTTTAACTCAGACTCTTCTGTCAAAGCCATCTGAGTTGCATTCTCAGAGCGCCTCTTCCTCTAGAAGGCCCTGTGCTCCATTCACCTCGGCCCTCCACAGGAACCCAGGAACCGTGCCACACCTGGAATGCAGTGTCAACAGAGCAAACTGGAAGAGGTAAAGTGATGCTGTGAAAACACAGTTTTGTTAAATAGAAGACCGAAGGAAAACACTTCTCTCCACTCTCCTTCTTACACAGACTGATCTTCGAAATTCCTCCATGAGTATTTCAGAATATTAACACATATTCTTGAGGTTTAAAGTACATCCTTTGAGAATGTAGCCTAAAGGATTGCATGCTGAACCTCAGAAGCACATTTTAAGTTGATTTCTTCTTGAGCACACAGCTTCTCCCTCAAGGGACAAAGATAGAAGATGGTAAAGGTAAATTTACAGCAAGGCCCTAAAGAACACAGTTGGAGTCAATTATTAGCTTTCATAAAGACTTTACATTCATAGTTGAGGTCAGTATAGAGTAAAAAAATAGCAAATTCTAAGTTTAATAAGCCTCAGGAATCCAGAAGTATCATCAGGATTTTAAATTTGATTTGCACATTGTAATTTTAAGTATATACATATTTTCCACAAAGGAGTTGTATGACACTATTCCCAAGGAGATGGAAACTAATGGCCACTCACCCTAGACAGAGAATCAGTAACAGACCTCCAAAGTCCAACTTTGAGTTCAGTGCTTTAAGGATAACCAAGGGGACTATGGGTGAAGGGTCACTTTCAGTATCAGGCATTGCTCAAGAGAGCAGCATCCTCAAGTGCTCATCCCTACTTGGACAACGGGTCATGAAAGCCAGACCCCTAGACATCCCTATAGAACTAGGAGGCAGCTCCTCAACAGGACAGAGTGTCTCTTGCAGGCAGCCCAGCTGATCTCCGGCTCCTCCATGAAGTCCAGCTAGCATGACCCCATGTCTCAGCAATCCTCACAGCTTATGTGAATGTGGAGAGGGAAGACTGTATTGAATTGGTCAGTTTCAGGGCCTTCCTGAATCTGCACTGGTATTTACTTCCTCAGTTCTCATGAGTTTCCCTCCATGATAGAATGTTTCATCTCCGAGGAAATTTCTAAATAACAAGAAGTTAAGAGGATTTGAAACATTTCACTGAGGCATTGCTGCCACAGCAGAGTCAAGGAGAATTTAAACAACCCTCACCCTGCCTAATGCAAACTCTCAACCAGCAGAGGATCTTGACAGAGGAAGATTAATTCACAGGATATGCCTGCACAGAGCTTCTACCACACTCCAGGGGCTGTAGGTGTGGAAGAATGGTTTGACTTCATCCCTGACATCAAGTTGCATATAAATTTGTGGGTAGGTGTACTATGCATAAAATAGGACATGATAGATGAGCTGAAATGTAATCGATGTTTATGGGAGACATGAGCAGAGAAATTCCCTTGGTGAGGGAGGGGAAATGACGGGAATGATCAACAAGAACAAGAACAAGAACGGAGCCCTGGGACAACACTCTTTCAGCCAGTTCCAGTTTACTTTGTAGAGGCAGGAGGAAGTGAAAGAGTTACAGTAGGAGAGCTACTGGGCATGCCTGGAGAAATTCAACCATCTGCATGGTGGTGAATGTTAATCCTTAAGGTGGAAGATATGGGCTTGGCAGCCTGTCCAAAAAGCTTGTAGATGGGCTGCGTGTGTGTGTGTGTGTGTGTGTGTGTGTGTGTGTGTGTGTGTGTGTGTGTGCACGTGTGCGTGTGCGTGCGCGCGCGCGCGTGCATGTGTGTCTGCCCATTTACATGCACACTTACATGCACAGTGTTGCACTGGAAACCTTGACAAAAAACCCTGTGTCCAGATCTACCTGTCTCATTTAAAAGGAATTAAATGTCTTCTCCAGCCACTTCCCACATTTAAATATCAACAAGACAAAACTGAAACCCAGGAAGTCCAGCCCTGAGCAGTGATTTCCTAATGTCAATTATGGAAAGAGAGAGAGAGAAGGAGAGAGGGAGAGAGGGGAAAAGGAACTCTGCTGTGACTATGTTGCTGGGAGTGGGGGTGGGGGTGGGGGTGGAGGTGGGCCCACAGGGCTAGGGGTGGGTTCCGTTTAGCTCTCCAGATAGAGCGTGTGACAGAGGGTTCCGTTTCTTTAAATTCTCCCTTCAGAATTACTTGAAGTTTACTGCTGTAGATAGATTAGGAAGTTACCTGCGTGGATTTCCTTCCTCCCTCTGCAAGTTAATGTGGTATCTTGAACTCTGCAGTTTGTCACTTCTGGTCACCTAGAGGTTTCTGCTCTTCTCACTGTGGTAACGAATTCCATAGTCCTTCCCTCATGTTTCACCAAAGAGATGTTTTGTTTTTCTTTTTGCAAATAGAAGAAAAACTAATGCCTGTATATCAGTCTATCTCTAATCTTTGGCTATTCACGACTTGGGTGTGTGCATTTAATTTGGAAAGAGAAAGCAAGTTGACATTTAATTTATATGCCATTTTTTTCTAAAATACAAAAAAAAAGAACTTTGAATTATTTTTTTCCATTTAAAATTTAATGAAGCTTTGAGTCTTGTAAAACTCAAGGTCAAGTGTCACATACACGCTCATAAATGTCCCCTGCCTTGGTTTCAATCCCTTAAGATGAGGTTGTAAGATGGCATAGTTGGGCAGCATATTGCTCTAGATGTATGACAATCACTCAGTGACATTCATCTCTTTATCCTGCTCCTCTGACCCTCCCTTGAAAGGACTAATAATTCTATGAAGGGTATTGACAATTTAATTTAAAGCACTTTAACATTTTCTTTACAGGACAGTTATTGTAGCTCAAAGCATTCACAGCTGCAGACTGATGCCTATTTTATTCACTGAGTAGTAGGCACAGCATCTTCTAGCAGTATGAAAGCTAGTCAGTCAGGATGAAGCTCCTGAGTGAGTACCAGCTTGATTGCATAACTTTTTATCACTTAAGTAAGTGGGTCTTACTGTCAAGTTCTGGAGGGCATCCAAGAATATTGACAGTTGCCTTTAATGTCTGGGATCACTGGCCGACAACTCCAAAAGTGTTAACCCACACCTGTCACTGAGCTCTCTGTTAACCTGTGGCGTGTGTTTGTGTGTGTGTGTGTGTGTGTGTGTGTGTGTGTGTG
>JADRCD010223446.1:4167-35947 GCA_019843815.1 Montemys delectorum
AAAGAAAGAAAGAAAGAAAGAAAGAAAGAAAGAAAGAAAGAAAGAAATCTTACAAAATGTCCTTTGAAATATCATGTGATCCTGGCACAGACAATTGAAGACTTCTCAATTGCACAACATAACGTTGCTATAGAGTGTCTTAAATCATAAAATAAGAGTGTACACAGTGTCACTAGCATATACTTATATGTTCACTATTTTTCATATATAATTCAACTATACAAGGTAACTTAAAGATTTATTTTGCTCTATCTTACACAATGTTTACTTTTATTTATGTTATACATAAGTACAATAAAATATTATAGCATGATTATATCACTATTCAGTGCTCTATATTCACATTAGTAGTAAACTTCATTTTCACTGGCTCTGCTGTCTAATACACCTGTACTTTCTTAATGGAAGCTTAGGTAGAGTAGGAAAAGCAATCTCATGTTCCTGAGTTATATGCTGAAAAACAAGCAGTCTAGGAACCAAAGGCTAGCAAAGGAACAACAGCTGGTTTCTCAATGAAAACTTTGAGAGTCAGAAGAGCTAGAGCAATGTGCTTAAAATTCTATGAGATAATAGGTGCTTATCTTTTGAGTCTTCATCACCTCACTCAATGTAATCTTCTATAGGTCTATTTACATGCAAATTTCATAATTTAATTTTTCTTTACAGCTGAAGAGTATTCCATTGTGTATATGTACCACATTTCCATTATCCATTAATCTGTTGAAGGACATTACAGTTTTCATTTCCTGGATTTTTTTTGACTAGGGCAACCGTGAGCATGACTGATCAAATATCTATGAAATAGTACCCCCAGGATCAATCAAGTAAGTAAGGATTAAAGACACAGAATGGGAGAGAATTCTGCCAGCAATATATCTGAAAGAGGGTTTACTATCCAAAATATACAAACAACTTAAAAAACAAAGGGTCTAGAAAATGAATGACACAGTTTAAAAATGGGTTAAAGATCTAAGCAGAGAATTCTCAACAGAACTTAAAATGGCTAAGAAATACCTCAAAAAGAGGTCATCATTTTTATCGATGAGAAAAATACAAATTAAAACAACTTTGAGGTTTCATCTCACCCCAGTCAGAATGACTAAGATCAGCAAAACAACAGGCAACAAATACTGGCACAATGGTGAAGAAAGAGATCCCATTGGTGGGAATGAAGATTGTCAGAGCCACTCTGGAGTTCAGTATGAAGAATCTTCACAAGATTGAAATAAACTTAGTGGATTACCCAGCTATACTCCTCTTTGGCATATACTTAAAGGACTCACAATCCTAAACACTGGCTTTGATAGTATGGAAAGTTGTTATGCAAATAGCCATGGAGGAAAGCAATCTGCCCAGCTGTTACTCCTCTGAACCACACCAATGACCATTACCGTAAGATATCCCTCAAGGTGCAATTGTGGCACTTATATCTTAGCACTAACCAGCAGATGTCTAATTAGACTTAAGACCCCCTTTACAGAAGGAAATAATGCCTGGTACTGGAAATGTAGCAAACTACCCGTGACTAGTGAAGGCATGTATTTTAGAGGAGAGTGTCGTTCTGCCACTTTCCTAAACCAATACAATTCCTAACCACTTTTTAAATACTTAGACCCACAGAAAAGTGTGGCTTTCACCAAAGAAGTTTCTTTTTGTGATAGACAGATACACTTGATTGATTCCTAGATACAAAAACAAAGCTACACCTATTACGTCTCAGCAATATGGCTGCCCAGACAAGATCTGAACAATCACAACACCAGGCACTATGAGAAGGTGTAGAGACAGGGAAATCTCACATGGCTGCATCCCTAAAGAAAAAGCTACAGGCAAACAAAGAATACTGAGAGGTAAAACTAGGCTTCTCTAGGGATTAATCCTCAAATGATCATCCAATATCAAAAACAGTTCTAATCCTTACAAGGAAAATTAAGTGAGTTGAGCAGTTTGTTTTACATTCATTTACTTATGAATATGACAATCATAAAGAGGTAATGAATCTGAGAGAGTGTGAAGTAGGGGTATAGGGGAGATTCAAGGAGGAGAGAGAGAAATGATGTAACTATGTGTTAGTTAAATGTAAACAAAACTATTCAAATTCTATTTTTATGCCTTGGATTGGCTTCCTTACTCCATTTATCTCTTTGTCTTTCTCTTCTTTGAGGTGTTTAACCATAGTTCATTCTTTTGAACTATTTGACATTTCTTCCAGGTGAATTTGCATGTGTGTATTTCTTTGTTGGGATTTACATGACTGGAGTTAGTTGGTTATTTTTTTCTTTTGTTTTTGTTCAAGTAACATTTGTTCTTTCAGCAGGGCTGTTTATAATGTTGAGGAGGGGGCTAACTCATAGTAGGGTTTGGATGTCAATTTACTGTTTGATATTTGCTGCTACAGCTTCTATACCAGATCTTCTCCTTGGCACCTGCAGTCTGTTGCCTGGTGACTTGGTCTAGGAGTTTAGAACAAGTTTCAGCTTACAATGTGAATCAGTATTGGTTCCTAGTTTGAGTCAGAGCAATGGCAGGACCCCAAGTCAGTCAGTTCTGGTAAGACTGGTCTCTATTGATATTTCCTTCAAATATGCTGACTGGAAGATCCCTGGTAGTGTGAGGTATGGGATCTATTGAGTCCCAAAAGGAAGGTGGTTCGTGGCATCAACAATAGAGGTCAAAACGGATAAGGGTAGCTTGTGTTGGTAATGCATGCAGCTTACCCATGTCTCAGCCCCTAATCAACAGGTGAAGTGACATTTGGGTATCTTAAATAAATCATAATTAAAATAGTTGTACCATTGGAACAATTATTTTATTATTACTTATCAACATGAATAAAATGCCAGAAAATGAGGGTGTGGGTATTTCATAGTATGCTTACTTTTCCCACTGTACTATCAATTTTTATAATTGTACCTTCCTTGTTTGAAATTCTAATGCATTGAATTTACTTGGCTATTTTTAAAGATTTCCTAGTATTTATTTTTATGTGTAAATGTTTTGCCTACATGCATGTATGTATGTATGACATTCAGTGCCAATAGCAGTTAGAAAAGGAGTTGGATTCCATGGAACTAAAGTTAGGGGCAGTTGTGAGATGCCACGTATCTGCTGGAGATTGACTTAAGGTCATCTGCAAGAGTAGCCTGTGCTCTTAAATGCTGAGCCATTTCTCCAGCCTCTGGTGGTCTATTTTCACTTGATTTGGGGGTATGATTTTACTGTAAAGACCTGACTTCAGTTGTGTCCCTATTACATCCCCTTTACTTACTCTTGTAGTTAAAATGTAAATGCAGTGCCCAGAAGTGCTTCTGCATTCAGGACTCTATCCTCAACACTTCCCATGCTTTTGAATTTTATGTTGAAACAGAATTCCATTTAAAAATCAAGATTATAATCTTTTAAATATTGTTACAGCATCGTCCTTAACATTACTTCTAAATAACTTTTCTAAACACTCAATTAATCAAAGTCCCTATCTTTGTTGATGTCTTGCTTTAAAACATAACCTCTCATGAAATACAGAACTGAAACTCAAAATTCTTGTCCTATTTTTTTTTGTTTGAAATATATTGTGGATAAGACCTGGTGGTATGAGATGGTAATCATAGCTCTAGAGGAGGCCAAGGTAGGAGGATTACATGTATAAGATCTGTTTCAGTAACTTAGAAAGACTTAGCTAAAACTAAAAATTGGAAGAAAATCTGGGGATTTTATGCCTCAGTAGAAGAGCAAATGCCTAGCATGAATGAAGCTTTAGGTTTATTACAACAAAGAACAAAAGAAAATATATGTTTGGTAAGAAAACATACATTTTATTTTCAATTTTAACATTAGACAAACATCAAGTTCTATGAATTCTGGATATGAGGAAGCTATTCTGTGATATAGTTCAATCTTTCCTCTCATTTTTATCTTCAAATTAAGTCATTTTGTTGCTTCATGAATATTTGAATTTCATATTTTTGTAGTCATAGTTTTCATCTTTTTATTATTATCATCTAATTAATAGTTAATATCTGTTAATATATGCTTAGCATACTTTCTCCAAGATTAGCATCTTATTTGCTTTATATTTTTTTCTACTCTTTTTTCCACTCTTCATTGGACACTCTTGTGTTTACTTGCTTGGTTTCCTTTCTTTCATAGTATTTATATTCAACTGGTAGGATATTTTAGCTTATTGATTTTAATTTTGTACTTACTTTCTAATTTAATGTTTCTAATATAGATTTCTATAAACAAATACACTTTTCATACGCATTTTAGAAGTCTGTCTTTGCTCATATTCTTTGTTAACTTTTGGATTTTGTTTGGTTTTTGTAAGACAGGGTCTCACTATGTATCCTTGGCTGGCCTGGAGCTCACAGTGTAGACATGGCTGACCTTGAATTCATAGAGATTTACTTGCCTCTGCCTCACTGATATTGGGATTAAAAGCATGAAGCACCATGCCTGGCCTTGCTTGTTAATATTTAATTTGTTTATATATAGCTTTTCTCTAGTTCCTTTTTTTGTTGTTGGTGGAATCTTTGATTTGAAAAACTATTTAGTATTCTAACAAATAATTTTTAAAATTATCCAGCCTTGTTGATAATTTGATGTTGCAAGAGAGATATTATTGAATTGGCCCTTGCATCAGAAAGTAGTTTTAATACAAGCATGTCATTTTTACAGTTGTAAAACTTAAGTAAGTGACATTTTATTGACTGTGTTTCTGGCATTAAATGTAGATACGATTTGTTTAAATGCTCACAACTGTTTAACCATTGGTTAATCTGTGTATCAGTTTATTTTTTGTGATTTTGTTTTGATAAGATCTCATAGCCCAGATTAGCCTCCATTTTTATATGTAACCAACCTAAGACCTCCTGGTCTTACAGCCTCTATTCCCCAGGTTCATAGGCATATGTCACCACACTTAGCCTTTTGCATACCAAATTAAATGACCAAGTCAAATTCTACCGCAATGTAAGTCCATGTGTATAGGGGTGACACTGTGTGCATTATGGATAAATTTCAAATCCTCTCTGATGCTTTTTGCAGATTATTCCCTCTGCTTGTGATTCTCATCCTTCTCCTCCTTGGTTGTCTCCTATTCTTCAAGTCAAGGTGAATCGCAGACCTCTCTAATAATATCTCTTCTACTAACAAAATCTATCAACATAGAGGCTAGAAAGGATGTCTCCTTTACTAGGTAAAGCAACATGCTATCACTTAATTTGCATTGTAACCATAAATCTCCCAGATATGATTTGAAGCATTCTAATTCATGGAATATACTAGCCACAGAACACTCAACTAGCCAGATTTTTAAAGTAAGGAACTTGAGGTTTTCCCCTTTATATTCTAGGCACATAATAATAATGATCATACTATTTTTACTAGGGTATTCTTGCTCTATAGAACACTAATATGTAAAATTTAATTTATCTGATCACTAAAAACTGTTAGATATTTTTTATACATTTTTAAAGTGAGTGAAAAATGAGGTTATAGGTTAAGTAAACTCAGGATCCCACAATGAGTGTCAAGGTCAGTATTATTACCAAAGAATTTCAACACTAGTGTGAGGACATTGAATATAAGCTTAATAATTCTGATTCAGGGTGAATAAATATCTACCAGAAGACAATAAAACATACATCAAATGTTTCAATGGTTATGCAGTTTTATGAATTATTTTTTATATATTGCTTTCAATGTTTTTTCAAAAAATTCCACTGGTAAGAGTTGGATGGAGCCAAATAATTTCTTCAAAGATCTGTGGCAAGTTTTGTGATATTCTTATACAGAAAAAGAGGTATTTTCAATAATTTAAGTAATAAATTTGAGAAATCATTTGAGAATATACAAATTGGATTTCTTCACATTGTGATACTATAAACAAAAATATAACAGGCCATTTACAATAACTTGAAATTGATATGATAGGGATGCAAAAGCTTGCTTAGATTTCAGAGTAACATTGACATTCTTTGAATTCTTTATATTCATAATTGAATCAATATTAAAATGAGCTTTTGATTTATATTATGTATATAATTGTAAATTGCAAAAAATAAAATAATTTAATTGGTTACTCTTTTTACTGTTAATATTCTTTATAAAGAGTTGAAATTCATTTTTTTTCAACCATGTTAAACACATATAAAGAAAAAAATGTCTTTTATATTCCAAAAATTTTTATGAAATTTTTTAAATACAGAAAGAAGAGAAATTCAAATACAATTTAAATCAATTTTTGATAAGCAATAAACTTGTTAATTAAATCACTCAGAATCTGTAAAAATTATGCATTTCAACACATGCACGCTTTTTCTGTATGTTGAACATCCACCCTAGCCTACTCACCACCCCTGCATTGAAGTGATAATACTACATATCTCTGGTTTATTCCACTTCCTCTTTTCTCTTCTCAAACATTGTCATAAAAATAAATGAATATTGTTCCACTGTGCATGCTTTTACACTCCTCATGATGAGAATGGATTCGTGATAACTCATTTATTTTCTTTTCCTCTAACAATCTTTGCAGCAGGAATGAGATGCCTGAATTTTAATGCCTAATATGATCTTTGGAAGACTATAAACTTTTAATAGACTTTACACATAAAGTGAGAGAGAAGATAAATCGCAGAGAAGTCTGTGGTTTGATCCCAGGAAATCCTGATTAATAGCCCTCAGATCATGTTAGACCACCCTGAATATTTCCTGGAAAAAAAAACTGGTTCATTTTATTGCCAAATAAATTGCAATTGAAGATACCAACATCTGACCCAGTAGAAATATAAATGAAAGGAGAAGAAAATAAGTGTTTCTTTATTTGACATAGCATTTGAGACAAGTCTCAGTTTCTTTGCTAAGTCTCAATTTCTATGGCTGCTAATTTTGTGTGATAAGCACTATGGGTTTACAATAAAGGATGTGTTCCTTCAGATTTATCCTCTGTGAGTTTCCCCCCCCCCCCCCCCCGAAATCCTCAGGTCAGAAATTCAGCATTGTTTATGAAATCTGACAGGAAAACATCGACTCTTAGTGTTTTGTTCAGATTGAAAGATTTCATTGGCTGGATTGTCCCCCCTTCTGCAAAGTTTCCTGTGTGATGTCCACAGTTTTGTTTCATGTTTAAATTTTCAAAACCATCCCTCATACATTGCTCTGTTCATGGCACTTTAAACACTGACTCTGGAGGCCCGAACAGAAAGAAAACACACACACACTCCAGAGTCACAAAATGATTTAGACATTGATAATGCACAGGAGGTTTAAATCACATGTATTTGTTAATTTTATTTTATTAATGCTTTTTAAAATACAAAATAAGTATTCTATTATTTAAGAGAAAGGCAAGAACTCAATCTGTTGCCATAAAGAAATATTAAAATGGTTCTGGCAAAATTGCATCACCTTTTTAATGAACAAGAGGAGAAAACACTTTAAAGAATTAGTTGGTAATACTGCAATATACACAACCCCCTGAGCTTTGCCTTTTAAAGCAGCATTCTGCTGTTAAATAATAAAAGGAAAGCCCTATTATTTTCCCAGTTTCCCTTTGCTTAAAGTGATTGATGCAGAATTTTACTGCCATCCAATGGCAGACGCCTCACATAGCTCAAGTAAATGTCTAAAGCTTTCTGATCAAATTGCAGTCTAGGGAATTTAACTTATGTAGCACACTCAGAACTAACATCAATACATCTCTGTTTGTTACATAGTAAGAAAGAAAGATGACTACAGTTTCAATTTATTGTGTGTTCTCCAAATTCAATTTAACAGTGAATTACTAATATTGCTGAACATAATTACCTAAATGAATAAATCAACCCAGGCTGCTCACTAGAGAGAACATTAGAGCACAATATTAATTTTTACATGCACCTCATCATATTAGTTTAAAAGGCTTCTTTTTACAACTAACAATCTTTTCCTACCAGGCAAAATAGCCTTTATTAAATGATTGTTCTCAGATTTCTTTCTGTTGTTCAGAAGTCACTTGAATCTTTTTCCTCACTACTGTAAGTCATAATTCCTGATTAACATTAAATTGCATACTGCTTTAATTATAATCTCGATTCCTAAATGATTGAGTATTTAGATCATTTCTCAAAAAGGCAAAATAAAAATTACGTTGATTACTATGAATGAGTTTCTGCTTTAAATATTCAAGCTTAGATATTTCCAGTCCCTGATTTGAGGTAGACGTGCTGAAGGGTAATACACTAATTTCACTTTTCATTAACATTAACTAAAATATATTTGAAATTATAGTAAATTGCTATGACAAAGTGATTGAATAAAAGTTTATGAGAAAATATATTTTGAGTTATTTACATATGAATGACATTTTATTAAAAATTTTAAGTTTAGTCCATTAATTACAGTAAATAAAGTCAATTAAACATGTGCTTCATATTGATGAAAAGTCACAGCATTCCCAATGTCATTTTACTTAATAAACTTTTGCTCAGAGAGCCGTGTGTGTGTGTGTGTGTGTGTGTATGTGTGTGTGTGCGTGTGTGCCTATGAACCTTTTCCCAGAACACCCTTTGGCCTGTTTTGGTATTCCTAGACTTCTAAAACTGATAATCCAATGAAATTGAAATGCAATAACATATTGATTTTAACTGAATTTGCATTAAGATATTTAATTCTAACTGTCCTTAGATTCAAGATATCTTTAAAACAATAGGAGAGACTTCATGGTGACAGAGATTTTTGTAAAGAATCATAAAACAGTTTTGGGTGTTTGGGTGAAAATAGATATAGAGAGAAGCTGTTTCTGGCAATAGGAGGAATTTGACAACAAGTCAGAGAATGGGGTCAGCTCCTGCCTTTGAATGTGTGCTGAGAACAGGCTGCAGTACCTCCACAGCTGATTGGGAGATGCATCAACGTTAGACTTCTCAAAAAAACCTTGAACTTTTGTCAGACATCAGAATGAAACTGAATCCTTCATCCTGGAAATGCCAAGGAAACCAAAAAGGGGAGTCTTTTGGGAGGTTGGGTGGGCCGTCTGATGATTTTTAATTGTTTTTATTGTTTGCAATGTTTAAATTTATCACACATATGTAATAATTACCTAACCATTTAAGTCCTTTCTAATCAGAATGGTTTTTGCTAAGACAGCTGAGGATCTCAGGTTTTTAAATGTACAAGTAAGAACCCCACGTCTCCCGGTGAGTCAGCTTTATTAGTGACAAGATTAGAAACCTAATGTCAAAGACAATATTGTTAATAAAAATCTCAGTGGCTTCAGGTTTTCACCAATTTTTAAAGTTTGGAATTAATGGTTTGATCAAAAATAGAAATCAAAATTTAAAGCTTTAATTCAATTCTCCCTACCTTAATTTTTAATATATGTTTGTATAGCATAAGTTTATGCACTATGTAATTTAACATATATATATATATATATAATTAAAGAACACTTTAGAGAG
Source organism: Montemys delectorum (assembly GCA_019843815.1). Classification (NCBI taxonomy): domain Eukaryota; kingdom Metazoa; phylum Chordata; class Mammalia; order Rodentia; family Muridae; genus Montemys; species Montemys delectorum. The sequence continues at coordinate 13,605 of JADRCD010223446.1, forward strand.
TTTTACATTTGAACATACATTATTAAATCTGAAAGATCAGATTATGTTTGTGAAGAATGTTTTTAAAAGGCTCAGTTATATTCTGTGGATTTAACTAATATTACTCTACAAATTATCTTATTCATAAAAGTTTTTTGTTTTACTACCATACAATAACCCTGTCTCAGAGGCTCCAGAGAGTGAGCCCTTCACCTGAGTGCGCAGTGAAGCAGCTGAAGGGAGGTGTAAATACTCTCTGCAGTTTTGCTACATTTGTGAACTAAGTACATTTCTGTCCCTCTCCTCTCTTTTTGTAACAAACAAGCTAAACAAATTAATTTCTTTGTGTAAATTGTGGAGGGCTTTGAAATGTTTCAGTTGCCTGACATATTTTATTCTATAATGAATTTCATTTCATTTCCATAAACATGAAAACCAAAAAATATTTCAATTATATTTACAAAATGTACTCCTTTAGCAGAATTTGAGGAGTGTTTGTCTTTTATGATTCAAAATATTAAAGACTTTACTTCAATTTACATATGTATATTTTGCTTACGTGGAAAAAAGTACTGTGAGGTTTTTACTGAATTCTTAGTGAACTTATGATCATTCTTACTATCTGAAGATATGCACTACCATATTACTCTATCTTAAAAACATATTTCAATGCTAAGCTGATATTATATAAATACATTGAGATATTCTTTCTGATTAATATTGATGACTAATTATCAGTGATATGTGGGACCTGTAGCAGATGCAGAGGAGTACAGTAATAAAAGAAACGGACAACAGGATCACGGAAGGCAGGAATCTGTAAAAGGTAACCTACCAAGCTCTGGATCTTTGAAAACACAAATGTTACAACATAGGAAATATTCTTTTATTCATTACACCACTTTCTAATGTCATACTCTTTTGCTTTACTTAAACAAAATTACTAGGAAGAAAAACAATTAGCCATAAAGCTGTGACTAGCTGTAATCTTCTGTTGAATTTCTTCCCAGGGAAAGAAAGTCTTCTGCGATGAGCGACACAGTCCTACCAAGACACACAAGTTCCCACAGCTTTCCAATTTCATCAACACGGAAAAAGCCCATTAAACTTCTGCAAGACAGCACTGCTGAAGGCTTCTGCCAGCCATCTAATGAAATGATAGCTATTTGAGCCAAGCATGCTAATATCAAATCTGATCAAACCAAAGAATTTTGAAAGCACAGAGTTTGGTTTTTTTCCCCCCAAAGACAGCATCAAAATCTGACCAAGATGAAAGCAAAACTTCTGATGAATATACACCAGATGATTAAAACCCTAAGTCTCCATGGTTTAAACCTTGAAGACATTTTAATTATCTATTTAACATCTTGCTATTCCTGGAATTCTGACTGAGAATGTTTCTGACATAGTATTTCATGGAATGTCCCTTTCTCATACTGAGCTGCTTTTATACTCCAGATGTAAACACAAAAGCTACCCTTTCATCTTTTTACACTCAGTCACATGAAAGGGAAGGTAAAAACTGTAGAGACCACTTACTCAGTTAGTTGCCTGTAGATGTAACTTCCAGTATAAAATTAATAATTTTCTCCTACGTATAGAAATTATTTATTCTAGCTAAAATTTTTTGTCTTCTGAAAAGTATCTTCAACAGATCTTCAGTTTCTTTAATGTTACAAAAGCTAAGCTTTGGATACAGTGTGATCTTCATTCAGAAAAGTTAAGTCCTTCAACATTTCCATTGATTTTTAAAATCGGACCAAATTAAACAGCAAGCAATTTTAAAATTATTTCCTAAAACTCCAAAGTTGTATGTGCTAAATTAGTTTTCACTTAAAAATACTTTTAGCTGAGTTTAATTACTAGTAAACTGAATTTTATGGAAACCTTAGAAGAAAACTTGAAGTACACATATTAAGAGGATTAGTTTACTGTTTTAAGATTTTCAAATATTACATTATTTTTAAAGAGAGTAATAAATTTGATCCTAATTGTGCTGATATTGTCTGATCTGTCTTCATGTTTGTCATTTCGTAGTATTATTGCAAGAGGCTCAGTTGTAGAAAGGAATCTTTATTTTTCTGAGATGACGTGAGCCTTTACTGTATAGTTCTATGTCCATTATAAATTTGAAAAGCTAATGTACCATAAATTTTATATTTGTATGCTTAACACGAGGCAAGCAAGACCTCTAAATATATAATAACTTTCTGCATCTGACTGCAGCATAAGCAAAACTCGGTGGTAGCCAATTTTAAAATGCATTTAATTCATAATAGGATTTGGGGGGAAAAAAGGATGCTTTTGTTTGGGTTTATCACCCTTATGGTGCTGATGGTTCCTCATAGAAGACAGATTTCATCTTGGAAGGGGGTGGGAGCTAACTCGGTTGAAAGCATCATGATGTGGCAAGCTCCCAGATAAGCACTTGAGAGCCATCCTGGCTGCTCAGAGCAGCCACACTGATTGCAATTTCACAAAGCCAGGTTCCTGCTGTCCTGGCTGCAACGTTTGTTTGCTTCTGTTTGTAGCAGGAAGTGAGGTGATGCTTGATTTTATAGTAATTTTTAAGGCTTAAAGCTTAATTTGGGCCAAAGTTCCTTAAAACTAAATTTTTTTCTCCTTTCTTTTCCCAGTGCCATTAAAGTAGAAAGTGAAAAGTAGCCCTTCTGGTTTTCTTGTTGTTGTTTATATTCCATCCACTGACTATTCCATCAGCTCTTTTTCTACTTTAGAATGCCCTAAGAACTGAAGGAAAAAGATATACAAGATCCAGAGATCTGAGCATCATGAAAGAGAGAAACTATATGAACAGGCAAAGGTATCCCTGGGTTGGTTCTACACTCTGCTTGATGGCTGAGAGCTTTTTGAAGTAGGTCAGAGTCCCATTCTTCTTTAAGGATAGATCATGCACCACTTCTTCCTAATCAATTCTGAGTTTCCTAACAGGGCCTCCGCTGGGATGAACAAAATATTAAGAAAGGCATAAAATAGTCATAGAAGGTAAATACGAAATTTAATTGCAAAGTAATATTTAGAGAAATAGAATAAAAAGTATGTATAGCTCCCTTTAAAGGGAGCTAAAGTGATGGCTGGGCAGTGAAGAGCAAGCATAATTCTTCAAGAGGATTGGATTGGCCTGGAACTCTAGTTCTAAGGGATCCAGTTTCTTCTGGTCCTTGTGGGCACCTGTAGTAATGTGTATATTCCACCCCATCCTGGACCCCTCCATATACAAACGTGAACATGACTAAAAAAATAGTAATAAAATTTTAAAAAGCTATTTGAAGGAAAATTTAAGATTTTATCATGGTTAATACTAAAGAAAACCACTGAAGATATGCTTTGTGTGATGTGCATTTTACAAAATGGAGTATGCTTTTGAAGTTAGAGCTGATATTTTTAACATAGTTTGCATCAAAATATTCATCTTCAAATTCTAAATGTATACTACATAGTTAGCAAACTATTCTTAGATAGAATGGCTAAAAAATAAGATTCATCATAGTTAGAAAGTTAACATGACTTATAACATTATTCTGACAATTTTTAGCTGTTAACATTAAAAATTGATTGTTTATTTCAGTAAATCATTAAAAATATAAATTAATTTATCTCAGACATAATTATTTTAAAAAGATAAAGTTATTAGAGAAATAACATAAATCTTTAGTTATTAAATGCATTGTTTAGGAAGCATAGTTTTAGACCAGAGAGATGACTCAGTGGATAACGGTACTTATCACATGAGCCGAACAACTTGAGTTTGACCCTCAGTACCCACATTTAAATGAAATATGATAATAAAATTAACAAAATTGTCCTTTAATCTTCACACTGTACTATGAAATGCATGTCCATAAACAAACACACAAACACACACACACACACACACACACACACACACACACACACACACATACACGAAAAAATATTTTCTATTTAAGAAAAATATAGGCCGGGCCATGATGGCGCACTCCTTTAATCCCAGCACTTGGGAGGCAGAGGCAGGCAGATTTCTGAGTTCAAGGCCAGCCTGGTCTACAGAGTGAGTTCCAGGACAGCCAGGGCTACACAGAGAAACCCTGTCTCGAAAAAAAAAACCCAAAAAGAGAAAAAAAGAAAAGAAAAAGAAAAGAAAAATATAAATAAGAGGAAGTATAGTTTATGTCTGTTTGTCCTTACAAAAGACTTAGGAGCAATTCTTGTATTATGTAAGTATATGAAATTCCAGAGGACCACCTTTACATTACATACTACACTCATGTGATGATGCAGTTTAAAAACAAAACAAATAAACACTAGGAAATGGACACAACTTTTAAAATAATGATTACTTTTTACTAGCCCAAACAAGCATTGACAAGTCAGTGGTAATCACTGTTGGTTATTTAGAGTTGAATGTGTGAGGAGTGGGGTGGTGCTTGAATCTGTTTTCTCATTTCCTGACCTCCAAGAACAGATATGGCTCTTTTTGTCAAGAATGGATGTGTGTTATAATTGGTTATATGAAACCATGCCTCCAAAATCCTTTGAAAAAATATGCATGCTTTGCATCCATTAAAGGTAGAAGGAGGCTCACTGAGGGACTGACCATGCGAATCCCTATAAGGCTTTTCTACCCTTCATGTAAGTCTTATTAGCAGGAAGGCTCTTGCATATTGCTCATGCCTTTATCCAGGCTGTTTTGAGTTTTTAAGAATTGTGACTTTCATAGCAACATCACAGTGTTAAACCATAACCTTTCCTTTCTTATGTATCCCCAAGATCACATGTTAATTTCACAACATAAAAATTAATGTAACTTTAAAAGTTATATTGCCTTTTATATAACTTTATATAAAAACTCTTTATATAACTTTAAAAGTGATATCCTCAATTTTTTTCTACATTTTAAAACTGCAAAGACTCTTTTAAAATACAAAGATTCTATATAGGATCTGTGGGATCCTATATAGTCCAAAATAGATTAAATACTCTCTTAGTCCATGAAGGAACAACCAGAACACAAACACAATATGATCAGAGAAACCCAAACTTTAACTGTAAATAAATCACTGCCCAATGTCTGGTAATTGTTCATGATCATCTGGGATCCACAGGACTTGGATTGCCCTATGGCTCCAGTTCTACCATCTGAAACATCCCTTAATTGTCTTGTAGGCTCATAAAACCTCTACTCACCTCTGCCACTGTCCTAGGTAGTCATCCCACAGTTCTGACATTTCCAGTGTGCTGGGATATCACCTTCCCCAGTGGCCTTTCCTGGCCTTTCACAGTGATTTTCGAGGGATACTTACGTAGGTCAGTTATGCGTTTTTAGGAAGACTTAGTCTGTACCACCTGTCTAGCTAATTTGTTACAGTGCTCTAAGTAGCCAACACATTAAAAATGATATCTCAAACAAAAGGACATGTTTATTGGGAGTGGTCAGTCTACTTTGGGATGAGATTGTTTATACTGGCTGACGATACATATATTGTACCTTTTAATCATTTGTGGAGCTTGATAAATAATCATTGACAGCTACATACACAAATTTCATAGTATGCTTTCTCAGTCCTTGCTAGAGTGTTCCTAAGGACAATACTGATCTGGCAGAGCATTCATTACTGTTTTATGCAGAAGGGGTGGGTAAGTGCAGAACATTGACTACTGCATGTCTCACACTTCTGCAAGTAAATATTCACAAGGATACTTAAGAATACTCACAGCATAAAGGTTTATCATAAACGATGTAGATGCAGATCACTATATATTTATACATTACGAAAATGACTGCACAATAATAATAGTGATGGAGAGATGTTTAATTGAGCATGTACTAGAACCCATTTGTTAAAGGAAAACTCAAACAAAAACACCCAAACAAGAAACTAAATTTATTTGCAGGACAGTTTTCATTAGCCCACAGGTTCAATGGTATTTGCAGTTAAAGTTACAAACAAAGTAAATAAAGTAGACATTTAATATAATAGGTATAACAAATATCAGTGAGAAAATATCAGTGCATTTGGCATTTGATTATCAAAACTAAGAAAGACTGTCATCTGTCTCCAGAGACCAACATTGCACAAAGAGGATCAGGACTTACGTTAAGAAATTCACACACACGTATGCACACATGCACGCACATGCACACACACATACACACACACACACACACACACACATACACACACATGCACACACACACACACACACACACACACACATGGTTTCAAAAATGGTTTAAATTGTAGAATTAAATTGACAGAATGATATTTGATGTTGCTGTCATTAAGTTCAGACGGTCTTTTTTTGGTTACTCAGGTACAAAGTATGTCTTCTACTGTCCTGATAGGAAGTACCAAGTGAATTAGTTTCTTAAATGAAACAGAGTGGGCTGTTCGTTTGCCTGATTCCAAGCATTGTGCTGGGCACATGATTTCACTTAATTCTAATAATAAGCCTATGATGATTATAGGGTGCTATTTACTCACCAAATTTACAATTACACTGGAGGTGAAGTTTAATTTGAATTAGTAGTACATTAGGCTTAGTAAATAATTTACTGAGCCCTCCAGAGGATGATCTAAAATGCCAGCACCCACTTGTACCATATGGATGGTCAATATTACTTTCTGTTAGAGACTCGTGATGAGATTACAGAGAAATTAGAAACTAATTAAGCATATAGAACCAAAGTTTTCATTCCCAAGTCCATTATATGCAGTGTATCACTCCTCCAGGAGCTCCTTCAACTTCACTTTAACAAGCTAGAAAGACATTAAAAAGATGAATGGATCAACAGTCCTAATACATATTTGCATATGATTAACAATGCAGAATAAAGCACTCTCAAAACTACACTTGGGTAGAGATAGTACTTTTGCTACTGAGATATACCTACTGTGACTATTAATTGGTGAACAATATGAATTCATACATTGCCTTATATTCAATATTGAAAAATTGAGCCAAGAAACAGTTTGAATTAAAACAGAAAGCAGTCTAAATTAAGCTGAGTTTACATTTTAAGAGATGTAGCTTATTGGGTTTTTTTTTTTTTTTAGATATATGTGTGAACCAGCTAACAGTATTTTCAAATGATGAGCTCTAGCTACCATCTCTATGTGAATTTGATCCCTTCATTGTCACATGCTCAGAAAGACTTAATTGAAAATACTGTTAGCTGATTTAAGCAAGTATTTGAAAAAATTGCATTATATCTCTTTTTAAAAATGTGAGCTTGGCTTAACTCAGATTCTTGTATTGTAAGTTAAATGAGGTTTGGAGGGGCCAGACTTTCATTGTTTGGAAAACAACAATTAACTTTCCCCTTGCTAAGATTTCATTATCAAATCTTGTTCTTTCCATAAGGAAAAAATAGCATGCACACAGTCCAGTGGTCTGGGACTGGACAGCCCAGTCAGTGAGGTGAGAACAGAAAGAAGCATTCTATACCACAGAGCTCCTGGAATTTCCACTGATTTTAAGAGTTTGGTTTTTTATTATTATTACTTTTTTGAGACTTTTATACAATGAATTTTTATTATATTCACCCCTTCATCCAAGTCCTTCCAAATTTACCCACCTTTGCCTACCAAACCAACATCATGTCCTTTTTTGACCTTTTCATTTTTAGCCAAGAAGTCCAATTTGTGCTGCCCACATATGCTTGGACATACATGCTTGGACTTGAGCATGGGCTACATACCATTGACCAAACACTTAAAGAAAAGTCACCCTCCCTCTGCTTCAATTAGGGGCAGAATGGCCTGTTTCACACTGGAATCTTGCTGGCTTGAGTTTGCACAGGTCTTGTCCATACTATCACAACTTCTGTGAATCCATATGTGTACCTGTCTTTGTTTGTCCTGTAGATACTGGGTCCTTCTACTCATGTACTGTGTCAGGCTCTGAGAATCATTCTCCATGATGGTCCCTGAGCCTCGAGATGGGATGGTAAGATACAGATGTCCCTAATGGGCCTCGTATACCAGAGACTCCTATTCTTTGCACTTTGACCAGTTGGGGTCTCTCTGTTAATCATCATTTGCTGCTAAAAGAAGTTTCTCTGATGAGAGTTGACAACTACAAGATCTATGGGTGTAAAAGTCATTAGGGTTTGGTTAATAATATATTTGTTAGGACCTGTCTACCTAGAGGTTTTTGGTACGAATAACAATGCAAGATCTGAGTTGCTTCTGGTGGAGCTGACTGGCCTTAGATCCATCCAATCAGAAAATGGTTAGGTATGCTCATGATTTCTGTTACAATTGCACCTGTGAGTATGTTGGCAGGCAGGCCATTGTTGTACCTGTCAGGATTTAGAGCCAGGCAGAACTGATGATCACTTGTCTCATCGTTGGCATGTATCACACCTCTGGCACTACAAAAGCCCACAGAAATGAACCTTCCAATGAGAATCGCCTTTACTTCTCCCTGCTTTATGACTTGTATATATGTTGTGTATTCAGCAATAGTATCTATCTGTCAAATTTTGGACGTAAAACAGAGCTCTGGGAATAACTATTAATGTTTTGAGTTCTATGGAACCTCACTGGCTAACAACTCAAACTCAAACTCAAACTCAAACTCAAACTCAAAAAAAAAAAAAAAAAAAAAAAAAAAACACACTTCCAGCACTGGGATTTTTGTTCTTCTGTGGACTCTAGACTGTGTTTCCCATTATAGGGTAACACCAATGAAACTCTTTTTGTAAGAGTATGTGTGTATATGTTTTAGAGGCTTCTACAGTAGTAGGTTTCCCTATGACTTTTTGGAAAGTGTTAATTTTTCCTCCTTATATGATCCCCTCTCTACCTTCCATTCCCACTCGTCACTTCATGTTCAGTTATTTCCCTTTAATACTTTATGCTACTGTGTTCTGTCTTTCTTCTCTTAAAAGCCCACAGCCACTGGACACTTGCTTAAATCTGTCGCCTCTGTGGGTGTTCCAAATAGAACACACATATTTGAAGTTCAAAGCTAATATGAAATGAAAGAAAACATGTTAAATGTCTTTATCAACCTTGGCTAAGTTATTCAGAGGGATTCTTCGCGATTCATTCCATTCACCATGGAATGGCATAAAAAATTGCTTTTGTTTACTGCTAAGTAATATTCCATTGCATATACGTACAAACTTTTCATCCATTCTTTAGATGTTTCGATTTCTTAGTCATTGTGAAAAGAATAGCAATGAACATGATTTGAGGCAAAGAGGCCAACAACACACATTGGGGAAAGTACAACACCTTTGACAAGTGACAACTAGACAGCTATATGGAAAAGAACAAACAAGATCCTCATCTTTCACTATGCACAAAATTCAACTCCAAGTGGACAGAAGAATTCAAAATATGACCTGATGCCATGAATCTGATACAAGAAAAATTGGGAAATACACTTGAACTCACTGATACAGGAAAGCTTTCTGACAAAGACACCAGCAGTAAATGGATGAATACGAATAATTTATAAATGGAAACTCATAAAACTAAATGTTTTTAAGTGTTTTATTTGCATTACTGTAGCTCTGCAGTATAACTTGTTATCTGGGATGGTGATGCCTATGTCAGACTCTTTATTGTTTAGAATTGTTTTAGGTATCCTTGGTCACTTGTGTTTCTATATGTAATTTGCAATTATTTTGTCACCTTCTGTGAAGAATCGAGTTGGAATTTTGACAGGGACTGCATTGAATCTTACTTTGGGTAGGATGACCATTTTCATACCATTAAACTTACTAATCAATGAGCATGGGAGGTCTTTTCTTAGTCTGGAATCGTATGTAATTTCTTTATTAAAATGTTTTACTACTATACTATATAAATGTGATTACATATCATTTCTACTTCCACTATTGACCATTTGTACTTCTTTTGATGAGTGTTTAATCAATTTGCATGTTTATTCTTGGATCCTTGTAGTGTTGTTCTAAATTGTTTGAGTTCTGTACATAGTTTGCCTATGCATACAGGTATACAATGTTCTAATCAGTTTTGCTCTTATTACTCCATGTTCCCCATCTTATCATTATTCCTGTTTGTGTACCCTTACCCAATACCCCATTCCTACTAGCTTTTGTAGATTCTTCATAATAAAAGATGCTTGTCTTTCTGAATCTGAATTAATACACTCAAACATCTCCATTTGCATATTTTCCTGAAAATGGCATATTTTTGTTATTCTCTGTGTGCAAATAATACTTAATTTTTTTAACCATTCATCCCTTTATGGCCACTTGAGATAATTTCAATAATAAGTTACCTATGATGAATAATGTTGTAATAAACATAGGTATGCAGATTTTCATTTTTGCTGACATCTATTATTTCAGCCATGTACCCAGGAGTATTAAGCAAGATCATATCCTGGTTCTCACTCTTTGAAATTAAATTTCAGATGGATTATAACAGTGTCTGTGCTAATTACATCTATGCCAACAGTGTATAAAATCCACCCTCCTGGGAAGCCTCACAGGTTTTTGTCTGTTTTGTTTTTGTTGTTTTGGTTTAGTTTGTTTTTTGAATGCAGCCATTCTGACTGAGAAGAGAAGGAAACTCAAGGTAGTTTTTAATGTACCTCTTCCTTGAGATAGAAGGTGTTAAGCCACTTTCATATACTTACTGAACCGTTGTACTTCTGGTAGGTATTTGCTCAGTTAATCTTCATAGTTTTGAGTTGTTATGAAGTCTATATATGAACTTCTTGTCAGATGAACAACTGTCAAAGGGTTTCTCCCATTTTGAAGCCTGTCTCTTTATTCCACTATTTCCTGGACAGAAACTTTTTAATTTGACATCATTTATTAACTTATAGTTGCTTCACAATTTATCATGCCTATTCAGAAAGTCATTGCCTATATATATATATCTTCAAACACTTCCTTATGTTTTCTACTAGTAGCTTCAACATTCAAGATTTTATATTTAGGTCTTTAAGAAACTTCAAATTTCTGTTTGTTTTGTTCATCTTTTGTTTGTTTTTGAGATTGTTATTTAATTTCATTTCTCTCCTCCCTTTTCTTCTCCAAAAAGCTTTATACATATTTCCCAAGTCTCCTTCAAATTTGTGACTTTTCTCATTATTGTTATTGTGTACATATATATATATATATATATATATACATATAAACATATATACACATACACACACATATGTATGAATGTATGTATGTATGTATGTATGTATGTACATATAAACTCTTAAATTTCTGTTGAGTCCATCTAATGTCATTTGTATGTATGTTTTGGGGGTGGTGTTCTTCTCTGGGAAGGGTGCCCTCTTCCCCTCCAAGCTTTCTTCAGTTGCCTATAGTCTCTGTCAAGGGTTGAGGCATCCTAGGATTCTCCCTCATCTAGTTTGACATGACTTTTGGTATCATCCTCGTTCAGCTCACATTTGGGTAGTTATGTTGCTGAGACTTCCTGGTTGTAACTTCTGATGTTACTAGAAGACACAATCTAATACCTAAGTCTCTGATCCTCTCTGGCTCTTATAATCTTTCTACTCCCTTCTTCTGTAATGTTCCCTAAACCTTATGTACAGTAGAGTTTTAGTAGATGTAGACATTGGAACTAGGCTCTATGACTCTCTATTTTGATGGGTTGTGATTTCTTGTAGTCATCTCTGTTGCAAAGAGAAGTTTCTCTGATGAACGGTAAAGACTACAGTTACCTGTGGGTATAAGGATATATGTTAATAGATTGTTATTATGGAACATATGTGTTTAGTAACTTACTGGTTGTAGATTCTCCTCAACAAGCCATGATTTCACTGTCACTAAGTAGTTACATTGGCTCTTAGTAACAGACATGGCATTGCCTTTGTTGAGCAGGTCTTAAATCCAATTAAAGTGCCGTTGGTTACATCCAAGGTATGCATACCACTGCTCTACCTGTAAGGTTATCATGCTTGCTGGTCATTGATATGGCTCATAGGATAAAATAACAATGTGAATGTCTGAAAAGGCCACTAGAAAGCATACTATTAACCATTTATCAAAATAATCATAAAACTACATATATAGTTTTAATGAACTTTTCTTATCTGAACAGAAAAATTCTCCCTCCAAAAGCCAAAAATTATTTTTGAAAACAAAATAAAACAAAAAACCCAAAACCAATCAATCAAACAAAGACATCAGAAGTCCTCTTTAGAATTGTTGTCCAGGGCTATGTAAGAGACTTCCCAAATAGCTAGAACCTAGAAAGAACCCTGCTTCCCTCATGGAAGAATGGGTACAGAAAATGTGGTTCATTTACATAATGGAATACCATTCAGCTATTTAAAATAAAGACATCATGATTTTTGAGGGTAAATGGATGGAACTAAAATATATCATCTTGAAGGAGGTAACCCAGACTCAAAAAAGGCATGCATGGTATGTACTCACTGATAAGTAGATATTAGCCAAAATGTACAGAATACCCATGATACAACCCACATACCATAAGAAGTTTAAAAGGAAGGAAAGTCCAAGTTAAGATGCTTTAATCCCACTTAGAAGAAGGACCAAAATAATCGTGTGAGGCAGAGGGGGGTACTTGGGTGGGAGAGGGGAGGGACATGGAAAAGTAGGCAGGATCAGATATGGGGAAAGTCAGAAGAGAAGTCCAGAGTGGTCAGAATAATAAATGGAAATATGCAGCTGCCAGAGGAAATAGAAAATCCAAGAGAACTGGAATGTGAGAGGTTCCTAGGACTCAGTGGGGATGACCTTAGCCAAAATGTCCAACAGTGGGGAGATGGAACCTGAAGAGACCACCTCCAGTAGTTAGACAGGGGCCTCAGTGAAGGAATGGGGGTAACTAATCTATCTTCAAAATTGTTGACCCAGAATTGTTCCTGACTGAAAGAAATATAAGGACAAGCCTAACATAGAATTTATCTCATGGATGGGTACCAAATCCCGACACTATTACTGATGCCATGTTGTGCCGGCAGATAGGTGCCTAGTATGACTGTCCTCTGAGAAACTCTGCCAGCAGCTGACTGAGACAGATGCAACTACTTTAGAGTCAACCATTGGACTGAGGTCAGGGACCCCTATGAAAGAGTTAGGGGGAGGATTGAAGGAGCTGAAGTGGATGGCAACCCCATAGGAAGGCCAGCAGTGTCAACTCACCTGGACCCCTGGGAGCTCCAAAGACTAAACTGCCAACTAAAGAGCATACATAGGCTGGTCCTTGGCCCTTGGCCCTTGTAGCAGAAGACTGCCTTGTCTTGTCAGTGGGAGAGGATGCACCTAATCCTGTAGAGACTTGTTGACCCAGGGAAAGGAGATGTGGTGGGGGAGTGGGGTTAGCTGAGGGTGGGGGGGTGGGAAGTAAGTAGGCAGGTATGGGGTGGGGTGGAGAGTACCTTCTCAGGGGTAAAGAGGAGGGCAGAAGGAGTGAAGAACTATTGGAGGGGGTACTGGAAAGCGTGGCAACATTTGGAATGTAAATAAATAAGGTAATTTTAAAAAGAGAGAGAGAAAGATTCCCCAAACATACAACCTATTGCTTTTGTCCCTGGTTACTCTGGAGATAGAAGGTAAGTCCATATTACTGAAGACACTGTGCATTTCAGAAACAGAGACTCTGAGGTTGGAACTGACCTGATTTCCTCCTCCCTAAGAACTAGCTTTCATGGTAGCAGAGGCATCTGCATGTCTCCAAAGGAGGAAGCAGCAGCCAGCTTAGCCTACCCAGCTATGAATTGGGTTTTATAAAAGATAAGAAATACAGATCTGTTTCCTATGCGGCCATCCAGAGAAGGCTATATAATTTTCCACTTTTAGATTTTCTTTTGGCAGTTTGTGGCCAGGTGACCATAGCAGTGTGGATCTACCTCTGGGCCTTCTGTTGTCTTTCTCTACACCAGTACCTACATGCTACCTTTTTCACTATGGTTCTGTGATAGTTATCTTTCTCCTTCTCTCTGCCTTTCTTCACTGTGGTCAAATACCTGAGTGAAAATAGGAACTTTGTCTCCCATTTCAGAGACTGTTATGGTGGAGAGAGAGTACACGAGTGCTGGGGTAGACTCAGTCCCTGGTAGTGGGAGCTTGCTTTCCATCATGGGGAAGATGACAATTTGAGGTCTTGGATGGAAGCAGGGGAGGATTATACTATCCAAGGCCCACCCCATGTGACATATTTACAACACAAGCTCCTTATCCTGAAAGGTTCTACAACATCCCAAAGCACTGTCATCTTCTGAAGAAGTGCTTCAAACTAAAAGTCTGTATTCTGGCATTTGAATTCCATTGTGATACCCCTAAACATTGCACTTTTAGTTTTTTGTTTGTTGGCTTTTACCTAAGAGTGCTTTGCTAAACAATGAAGAAGGCTCTAGAAGACTGAAAGATCATGTTCATTTATGGAAAGAATGAACACTTCATAATGATCATATTATCAATTATGACCTCAAATTTAAAGTAATTATTAAAATTCCAATGACATTCTCTACAGGGTTTTGGTTTTTGGTTTGTTTGTTTTTTTTCATTTTTTGGAGGGGGGAGTGTCAATAAAGAACTTCACTCAATGGGATCCTGCCTGTCCACTCTTTCCCCTTTCCTCCCTCAATTAAACTTCCTTAGAAACACATTCAAAGACATACTCATAAAAGTATCTCCAAGGTGATTTGAAGGCTCGATCACGTTGACAATCGAGGTTAACCATCAGATTTCCCAATGACAGATATTTGCTTACTTGAAAAGCTTAGTTCTGCCTAACTACAGCAACAATGAGAAAAGGCATCACTCACAGAGGCAAAGCGTTGCAGCAATACTGACAAGTAGATCTTCTTTGTCACTTCTATTATAGGCAGGACATCAAGTGTTTCTCTTCCTATCAGGACAGGGTTTACGTGGAAATCTGTAGTTTGGAGAAACTTACCCTCAGGAAACAGATGAGCAAGCTGATGTGAGGGGGAAATGCAGGGCCTAATTTATATGCTAATTTGGCATTTCCAAATTAGTAAAGTTAAAGTATTCAATTCATCTTTTAAATTGTGTGGTTATAAAAAAAAAGTTGGGAAAAAAAAAAAGGAAATAAAACACATAATTCTGCTTTGCTGGCAGTTGCCAGGAAGATCATCATCCAAGAATCTAGTGAACACAACGTGCTTCGGAATTCATTGACTAAGCATAGTTAAGCGATTTTCTATACCAAATGCTTCCTCTATGTAACTAATTTTTTTGTTTAGTTAAAGAGAGTACCAGTTGGAATACTGTTACAACAATGTTGCATAAGCACCACGCAGAAACTCTGTGGCATTTTACAAGTCTGGAATTACACTGTTGCTGTTATATTTTAACTTTGTAGCTGTTGATGAGTTCATCTAAATTACACTAAACTGGGCTCTGTTTTGTTTTAATCTACTCAACAGTATCCTGTTTAAACCAACAACTAAGTATTTTCATAGGAAGAAAGAAGGACAACTCCAATTGCCAGAAAATTACAGCCTTCTTTTACTTCCAGGGGCCAATAAACCATCCATATGACCAAGGAAGGACAAGGAAGTGGAATCCTGTCCAGGAAGCTGTAAACATGTTTTAAAACAGAGTTACGAGTGTAATTTTATATCCTGACTCCATAGCTTCTTGGTGTGAACAGTGAAATGATGAATGACTTGCATACAATACTTTTCTTTCCAAAATCAGCATCCACAGAGCTCTCCCTTTGGTGCTGAGGAATTCAGGTACCAGCTCAGCTCCACTGACTGTTCTCTTCCAGTTCTTCAGGCCCCTTCCAAGTTATTTCATCATCAAAGTGACTCATGTCTTGAAAATCACCATTCAATAGACCTCAGTCTTGTGAATACACAAAATTCTACATACTATTTTGTTAGTTTACTAATGCCTGTAACATTAATATCATATGAAAAATAATGCATTAAAAACAAATTAGAGACTTTGTATCACAATTTAGGATGTGTGTGTGCGTGAGTATGTGTGTGTGTGCGCGCGCGCGTGTGTGTGTGTGTGTGTGTGTGTGTGTGTGTGTGTGTGTGTGTGTGTATACCCAGGTCTTTAAACATATTAAACACTGCACTGCTAAACTATACCCTCAATCCATATTGTCTCTTTTTAATAACTGAGGAAGAGAGATACAGATGTGCATGCACTTGTGTATGTGTGTGGAATTTTGAGATGATGAGTTTCTTAACTAACCTATTATTTTAATATTATAGTTTAAATAAACTAAGTATTGTGGAATTAATTAATATAAGCAATAGAAAAAATTCTGATAAAAATGTAAGATGTTTGAGTTGTTAACTTTTTGTTTTTATTGCAACAAAAATTATCAGATATTTATAAGTGACTTTCTGTCTCAAACATTAAAAACAAGTGTTGAATCATTAATATATGATACCAAATGATTTCCATATGCAAAGCTTGACATTAGTATTTCATGTGATATAAGATAATGGTAAGCCTTATGATATCTACTTTGTAAATTTTCGGGCATTTGTTAATAATGAAGTAAAAAATTAAATAAGTATGTTTATTTAGTAGTATTATTCTTAGAGTATCATTTATAAGTAAGTTTAGAGTTTTTTAAAATTATGATGCAATATAAGTAGACAACAGAGTATCCCAATATTTAACTAATGGTGTTTCGATGAGATCTGTAGTTCAGTATCACTAAAAGCCAAGGATTAATCAACATATCATAGAGAACTAAACATTTCAAACACGAGTAGTTCAAAAATTCAAGATACAGCAGGATACTGTGGAAATTATGAATAAAATCATCACCCACAAAGACTGCGAAAACTACACCTAATGAGATTTATAGTATAAATATGGTACAAGGACACTAAGCAACTATATATGACTTATAGTGATCAGTTCTTTTTGTGGTTATACTTGAAGAAAGAAAAGTGCCCTACTCCCATGTAAATGGTAGGGAGTAGGAAAATTTTGTGGAGAATTTTCATAATGTAAAGCGGATCTGTGTATAGAATTCTGGATTGTTATATAGTGCTCAGTCATCTTCCATGACCCTGGAGACTTAGCTCGAGCAGCATAACTTCTTCTCTACATTTTAGTATTTCAACTAAAACTATCCTCCAAAGGTTTATTCTTTTCTTTGTTTTGTTTTGTTTTGTTTATTAGATATTTTCTTTATTTACATTTCAAATGTTCTCCCCTTACCTGGTTTCCCTCTGAAAAAAACCACTATCTCTTCCCTACTCCTCATGCTCACCAACCCACCCTCTCCTGCTTCCTGGCCCTGGCATTCCCCTACACTGGGGCATCAAGCCTTCACAAGACCAAGGGCCTCTCCTCCCATTGATGACCGATTAGGCCATCCTCTGCTACATATGCAGCTGGAGCCATGAGTCCCCCCATGTGTACTCTTTGGTTGGTGGGTTAGTCCTGGGAGCTCTGGGGATACTAGTTAGTTCATATTGTTATTCCTCCTATGGGGCTGCAAACCCCTCCAGTTCCATGTTCAAAGGGTTATTTTTAAAGGCTGATTTTATTTTTGACAAAATATTCTTCAGCTTTACAGAGAAATACAGAGGTACTCTGAATTAAAATCATTGATAGGCAACAACATAATATAAATATCTTCCAAAATATGTACCAATTGCATTCATACAAGATTCCATTCTTGTTTATACTTCTAGGGTAAATTTATATTAGAAGGCCCAGGAAGGAGATGAATGGGTGAAGTCCAAGCACACTGAAATGCTTCCAAAAACGTAAAAAAAAAAAAAAAAAAAAAAGACTCCTCATTTTCTTTTTCTTTCAAGAATGTGCTCTTTGACACTTTTCATTGTGTGTAACAAATATCTGAAAATGGAGAATATTTTTTTAAATTCCTGAATGTATGACTTGCGCCATTTTTTTTGTATGTGAGCCATTTTCATTTACCATGAATTATTCATGTACCTACCTTAATTTTAATTATCAGCTCGGCATAGTTAAAAATCACACTGCACCTAAAAATATAAGCTCTATCACCCTGAAGCCGAGAATGCATTATCCTTTTGCATGATTGCTACCATGCTGGGGTCGGGTTGCCACCTTTTCCTGTGAAACCACAAAGAAGTTCTGTGTGCTGTTGCCTCCGTCAGAGGTGCACGTTACTTTCCATTACTCTTGTCAGAAACAGACCCTGTGGCATTCTTCTTTTCTCTAATACTTTTTTTTATTCCTCAACATTTATTTTATTAGTTTCCTTTGTTGAGCCACTCTGCAGGCAGCACCAATAACAAAATGAATGACATTTCACTAAGTAATTGACTCGATACTTTGAAGGAAAGGCAGATACTCAGACTCCAAACATTGAAAATTAAAAGACTGACAAAAAGTCATAGTACGTATAAGTTCTGACTGACTGTACTACTGTTGAATTAGACTCCCAGGACCGTTGTGAGATGTAGCCTCCAAGAAACTGCCTGACGCAAGAATATAGGCTATTAAAACATGGGAGCAATTCCCTTTATTCTGTTCAATGTTCTTGAAACATTGAAAGAACTCTTCCATGAAACAAAGAAACTATGAATGTGTAGTATATTCCAAATACAGTTAAAACATTAAAAGCTGAATTTGGGGGTGTTGTCCGTCCTTTGCCTCTCTTGCTGATAAAATATACACATACATCAAGCCATGAATCTTCATAATAATCATATGCAGGCATATAAATATTGTCATCACACCTATTTAAATATAAAGCAACTGAAGATGAGTTTCTAGAATCTCCCTGCTGAGCATTACTTTGGCCTGAAACTGCTTAACTTCCTAGGTCAGACAAAATGTAATGCACTAGGATGATAAAGATATCAGAGTGAGCTGGGCGGTGGTGGCACACACCTTTAATCCCAGCACTTGGGAGGCAGAGGCAGGTATTTTCTGAGTTGGAGGCTAGCCTTGTCTACAGAGCGAGTTCCAGGACAGCCAGGGCTATACAGAGAAACCCTGTCTTGAAAAACCAAACAAACAAAAAAAAATATCAGAGTAGATTTATACTTTTATTTGTTTTTACAGGAAATGACCCTTGAACTGAAATTTTAGCCAGAGCAAACTGCATTCATGGGACAATTTCATTAATTCAAACACATATTGAGTAACAAAAAAAAATATGTGAGTTGTATTCATCAAAAGGTTACAAAAGTATAACACCCTTCAATATTCATTGATAGAAAGTCACTTTGAAAATATTTTAAGCCAGGGATTAAAAGATGGCTCGACAATTAGGAGCATTAGTTGCTCTTCCAGAAGATCCATTTTCAATTCCTAGCACCCACATTGTAGCTAACAATGTCTATAACTCGTGTTCCTGGGGGATCTGATACCCTCTTCTGGCCTCCTCATGCAGTACATGTTCACAATATATTATATATTATAATATATATGCATGCAAACACTAATACATATAAATGTCAATAAATAATATTATTCTTACTTAGAGCAATGCATATTTCTGTGTCTTTATCTTGTTGAGTCTAATTAATGAAACCATTGTAACCAAGTGAGGCTTATCACTGCTTTAAGTAACAAGTCCTAGATTTGTCAGCACTATATGAGAGTACCTTTTTAAAAAAAAAAAAAAAAAAAAATCTGTCTTTGAATTATCGTATGGTTTTTTAGGTGTGTGGATGATAATTTTTACAGAGTTTACAAAATAGAAAATATAGTGGCCATGACCTCTGCAGTCTGCCCTGCTCTCCACCCTGCAAAAGATCTCTGAACCCTTAGGTGCATCAGTTTCCACTGTTGTCAATCAGGAGCCAAACTTCCCATATGTGCATAGCTATCTCCATGTTCATGCTTAAATTCCATTATGCACAATTACATCAGCAAATGGATCAACCAATAAACTAGAAATAAGTTGGCACTATTGAGATGAACTCTTTTCCCATTACAATTTTTGTACTTCACTTTCTCTTATAGGCCTAAGCTACAATATTGCCTAAGGCTTTTAAGTAAGCTATCTTAACTCTGAATTTTTAGAGGAAAAATTCCTATGTGACATAGTACAGTAATGTTATTACTTATGTTTGAAAAGCAGTAAAGACTTGTAAATGAATTCCCTTTCTGGGTGTCTTTGTAAGAGTAATTTTAAAGAATGTAATGTATTTGGTTGTGTTAGATCTTCCCCATCATAAGTTTGCAGATAAATAAATAAATAACAGCAAAAATTAGTCTTCTTGAGAATTCTTTTAAATACCATGACCATATAACAGTTATATAAAAATATCTAGGTGTGACCTGGGGCTCACTAAATTAAGGCTCTGGGACCTGAATTTAAATATTTAGCGGGTTGGCAAACCAATCCTTAAAACCTTGATAACTTCAAATAGGTTACAAGTTACATCATGAAACTCTACTAAGCCTATAAATCAGGGCGTCCCCACCTCAGAAGACAGGTACCAACACGCTCTGGGTTTTACCAGATGTAGTCATTCTTAACAATGCTGTCTATCAACTTGACTGAAATGGAGGACCGATGGGTCGGATATAAATAACCAGTCTTGTGTCTTAATAACTCCCATGCAAGAGGTTGAGTAAAGTTATAAAACATCATTTCCTGCAAGTCCCTGGAGATGGAGATGGATTTTCATAGCCCTTCCATGCCTTTCTCCTCTACCTGGCCATGTGTAAAATAATCTGAGAAAACTCTGTTGAGTTAAAACCGATGCCTCAGTTACTCTCGGATTTCTCCCTTCTGGTTTAGCCGAAGGTTTATGAGCCTATGGATACACTTCAGATACTAGGTTGCCTGTTTATTTTAACCTATGCGTCCCCCAATTTGTTCATTTTAACGTCAGACACCGTAGAACAGGCATATTGTTGCCCAGTTAAAGATAACATAGTCCAAGAGTGCTCTTACACAAGATTTAGTGAGCAGATGGGCCGGTGAGGCAGGCCATGGTGACTAGCCATAAAAGAGCCCCTCCTGGGGTGTCTTAACAACAGCCAAAGCATCACAGGCATTTCCTCTAGAGCCATCTGGCTTTGATATTTTTAGCTATTTTTCTGTCGGCAGACAGAACCACAAAGTTAAGGAAGTAATAATTCTTCTCTAGTTACTGTAACTGTTGAAGCAAAATCTCAAACCTTTCCAAAGCCACTCGGAGAATCTAGAGACCCACCATAGAACATCTTTTCGTGATAAAAGCCCGTGTTACCTAGGAGAGGCTGTGCAAAGAGGCGCCTTTGAATGTGCCTCAGGTGTTTAAGGCGTCTGCTTTAACACCGCTGTCATTGAGGATGCGGTAACTTTTTTCTATCACTTTGATTTTTAAAGCGTGAGGCAAGGAAGTATTGCTCTTTTGGGAAAGCCCCTCTACTTTACCATGATGTTGAAATTTATTCATTCAATAAGTGATGTGATTCTATGTAGCCCATTGACTTGAAATTTACTAATGCTTCATGGAGCATTGATTAGATTCACAGGGCTGGAAGAGAAGCTTCTGACTATAAGGCACACAGGAAGGTGGGGAGGGGTTAGCTGACAAGATCCGTTTGAAAAAAGATTAAGGCCACAAGAAGAGAGAATTTGTAAACACTATGAGGAAGTGAATGACTATGGATAAGGAGGGTTATACATTCTTTTGATAAATAACTGCATCTGAGTCATAGCTTACATGTGAATGTAAAGAAGAAATTTATGGCCTAACACCAACCATTGAACAGGAAAAAAATATCAAATTGAAATGTGGAAGAAGATGCCCGTACAGACACATCTTCTATAGCAGAGTTTCTATAAAGACACTGAAGGACATAAATGGTAAATCCAGCAGGTGAGAGTGAATTGTGGTTAACAAGACAAGCCAGATAGCATGAAAGCAATAAAGCCACAAGGAAGCGCTATCCCATACTCAGGAAGTTGCAGAAGCATGCGAGCTGGGGCTCTGGAGGCCAGAAACAACTAGAAGGGATGATAGGGCATCGTTTTCTTAGGCTATGCTCCTACGTTGTAGAATTGTTGGATTTCTAATTTAATAGAAAAATACAGCAAAAGAGTTCATCTGATTATCTTGTGCTTTTTTGTGACTCCTTGGGTCCTCCTTTCTCAAGTTCAAATAAGTGTCTAATTGTACCTAACTTTATACTTACTCTGGTATCTCACACTGGTTTTAAAATGATCCTGATTGGGCCAAAGTACTAGGTGGCTTTGGGTGCATGTTATGAATTCAGTCTGGCTTACCTTTTCATCAATTTAAAAGTTAAGGTCTTGAAATGGTCCATGTAAGGTTAGCTAGGTCATATAACTAGCTGGTTATTGATGTATTAAACCACAACATTTCACATATTGAAGAATGTGTACAAAGAGTAAAGAATACTTATAAAACCAGTTGGTACTTTGTGGTCAAGTAGATACTGCACACGAGAGAGAGAGAGAGAGAGAGAGAGAGAGAGAGAGAGA
>JADRCD010223447.1:0-40163 GCA_019843815.1 Montemys delectorum
TAAATCTCAGAGCACTTTGAATGATATGTACATTTAATAATATTGTCTTGCAATCCACAAACACAGTATGTCTGTTTATATCTTTTCAACTTTCTTAATTTTTTTGTCAGTATTTAAACAATGTCTTTTGAAAGTTTTATGTTAGTACTGGGGTGTGGCTCAATGCTAGAGTGTTTCTCTAGAATCCCCAAGGTCCTGTGTTGTATTCCAGCACCATAAAAAAATAATTGGAAATTTATGGTACTGTTCCAAATACCACTATAAATAATTCCTAGGAGTTCAAATGTGAAAATATTTTTACTTCAGTTTGCCAAAGTAAAACACTTGTGTAGCTTAAGTAGAATTGTTTTTCCTGAAATAATTTTTGTCTGACCTCAACAAGATTAAAAATATTATAAACATAATTACTCCAGGACATGGGAGGCTTCATGTGTGAAAAAACTAAAGAAAAGTTATTAGAATACTAAGGTATTTTGGTAAAACATTTTACTACTATACAGTTTTACATGACTTTTGAAGATCATTTAAATGGTGCTTACTAGGGGGTAGAGAGGTGGCTCAGAATTTAAAGGCATTGGTACTCTTCCAGAGGACCCAGATTTGGTTTTCAGCACCTACTTTATGGCTCACAAGAATCTGTAACTCCAATCCCAAGGAACCCTATGCCCTCTTGTAACCTACAAAGGCACCAGGAACACATGTGGTACACAGACATATATGCAGGCAAAACATTCATATACATGAAATAAACTTTAAACTTTAAAAGATTAAACTTAAAAAGATTAAAAATTAAATGGTGCTTTTATGTAATTATTCATGCAAGAAATGCACTTTTACCAAATTCAAGTAAAGTTTTACAATTCTAGTGGGACACTGTTATTCGAGAGATTCTTAGCAGTGTATTATCTCTTTGGCAAACAGAAAAGAATCTGATGTAACAGTGAAATTCAATTGCTTTTAAAGTGGATCTCACACAGCCATTGGTATCTGTGCCCTCTATGTTCCTCACACTGCTAAAACAGAAGAAGCGAAACTTACAGGGAAACACTCAGTGTTTTCTAAATCCAGAGCATTAACACAGAGACTTGTCCTACCATCATATGGTACACAAGAGGACCTTTAAAGCAATGTAAAAAGTAATAAAAATAAAACATAATAAAATAAAAGCCTTGCCCTCATAGCCTCACCCTGTCCCTAATTATTTTATGAATGAGCCCACAACCCCAAACATTTTCACGTCTTTCTATATATGATTTTTACATAAGATCTTGAGATTATGATTTGATTCCGTGTCTGCTTTCCCTCTCCTCCTCCAAACCCTCCATATACTGATCCTAACTCTCCTTTGAATTCATTACCTCTTTTTTTCACTAACTGCGATTTTGTGCATATAAGTCTCTCTCTCTCTCTCTCTCTCTCTCTCTCTCTCTCTCTCTCTCTCTCTCTCTCTCTCTGTGTGTGTGTGTGTGTGTGTGTGTGTGTGTGTGTGTGTGTGTTCCCAAATATAACATATCCAATTGCAGCATATCTTAAGTGGTTTGTTTAATTGATTTCCACTTTCAACTGACAATTTAAACTTCAAAAAGTTCAAATAACCCATGGGTTACTATTGGGGTTACCATAGGATTAGCATTAGGGTTACCGTGGTTTATTTATAGAATTATTGGCTATTTCTTGAAGTTATATACTTCATTTCCAGCCAAATCAAAATGTATACAAATTCAGAATATCAAGAGATTGTTTGCTTGTATTTATTAGTATTTCTGTCTGAAAATTATTAAATCTCTATTCAAAATATGCCTTGATAAATGTTGCTTGATTGACAAGTAACTTTTCAACTATGTCTATTACATAAAATATAACACAGCTATTAATATCACATCTCTCAAGGGATGTTTGTGAGCAGCACCCAGTGCTGATGAGATATAGTCTACCTCAACCTCTGACAGGAAATTTTGTAGCTGACTCTTGAAATTACTGCCCCTTGTTAGAACTCTGCTCTTATAATCCAGTATCACTCATGAAAATAATGAATAAAGTGTTAAAATATAACCATGGAGAGAGATTGAAGGAAGTAAGTTTGTACAAAAACTGCCATTTAAATTTTTACTATTCCTTGGGAAATGCCTTCATCAAGGTTCTCACCTTGCTGAATGATTTCAGTCATCTGTTTCGTTATCCAGGTCTGGTGTATGCAGTGACGCATTGTGGCTGGTGGCGTGAAAAAGACACACTAGGTCAAAGAGCACTGCAGGGCTAAAGACATGGTGACTTGCTATAGATAGGACACACAAAGACAAACACTGCGCATCCAGGAGTTGATGTGCTATTTGAGCAGGAAATAATTTAAGAGTCTTCTATAAAGTGAATGTAATCTCACATTTAATTTACAGGCAAAAAGAAATATCAATCATAAGAAATGAACCAATGACGGAGACTAAGTGAAATTCAGCTCTGGCTTTCGCACTGCACTGCTTTCCTTGTCTGTTCCACATCTACCATCACATGATTTTTCCAGTGAGAATTTCTGTTCAGAACCCCACTAGCCTGTAAAGCATTGGGATTGGCAAAAGGTTTTAAATTTACAAGCATCTTCAACCCTCTTAAATCACAATTTTAAAGTACCTTTTCCATGCTGAGGCTGTAAGTTGAGTGGGCTACAGGCTTGGGGCCAGCAGAACACATGTGTCAGCAGTCCTGTCTACGATTCCTGAGACTGAGCACTCCAGTCATTACCTTATCAGTCAGCCCTAGTCACTCCACACTCTTATATAGCTAGTTATTATCTTATTTATTTTTGTCTTTCCTAATAAAACCTAATCCCTCTTACAGAAAAATTATTCAAGACTATTCTGCTCCCAGTGTTTAGTGTCATGTGTGTCCTTCTCTGTGACTGTCCCTTATTTCTTGGAGCCATAAATACCATTTCTCCCAATGCTATTGTCCAGAAACATTTTCGACCATCTCCCAAAAGAAAAGAAAGATGGCCATGTCTTTGGATGAACTCTTAAGCAAGGAAAACAGTGGACATTATATGGATTTTACTTTAAAAACATCTGAAAAGAATCTTTTACTGGGACTGTCTACCTTATTTTCCTTCCAGTTTGTAAACTCTATTTAAGTCTTCCAAAGCAAGCAGCAATGTTTCCTGAGGGGAGCTGTCACCACTCTCTTCTCCATTAGGCAAAGTTAACTCAGCGTGACCAATAGATTTATTGCTATGACCTGAAAATGAAGTTTAACCTAAAGAAAGAAGTCAGTAAATCAATCCAAAGGCAAGCTTTTTCTGGACAAGCATCCATTGGAGACTGAAATGAAGGCCCTCAACTCCATTACAAGTTTATCCTCAAATATGCTTACAGTACCCTGAGAGGGGGTGCTAACTCAAAATATGAAAAGTGTATCAGATAAGGTCTTAAACGTCATAGTGTAATATCTGAAGCTATGCCTTGAAGAGGCATTGCATTCTGGGAGATGGTTGAAAATGGCCTAAACTGTTTGACATTGGTATGTTTCTGGACAATAGCATTGGGAGAAATGGTATTTATGGCCCCAAGAAATAAGAGACAGGCACAGGGAAGGACACACATGACACTAAACACTGGGAGCAGAATAGTCTTTAATAATTTTTCTGTAAGAGGGATTAGGTTTTATTAGGAAAGACAATAAATAAGTAAGATAATAACTAGCTATATAAGAGTGTGGAGTGACTAGGGCTGACTGACAAGGTAATGACTGGAGTGCCCAGTCTCAGGAATCGTAGACAGGACTGCTGACACATGTGTTCTGCTGGTCCCAAGCCTGTAAAGAGGACTGTGACCTGATATTTAACACTCATCACAAATTCATCCTAAGTGTATAAACTTACAGCTTCAGCATGGAAAAGGTACTTTAAAATTGTGATTTAAGAGGGTTGAAGATGCTCGTAAATTTAAAACCTTTTGCCAATCCCAATGCTTTACAGGCTAGTGGGGTTCTGAACAGAAATTCTCACTGGAAAAATCATGTGATGGTAGATGTGGAACAGACAAGGAAAGCAGTGCAGTGCGAAAGCCAGAGCTGAATTTCACTTAGTCTCCGTCATTGGTTCATTTCTTATGATTGATTTTTCTTTTTGCCTGTAAATTAAATGTGAGATTACATTCACTTTATAGAAGACTCTTAAATTATTTCCTGCTCAAATAGCACATCAACTCCTGGATGCGCAGTGTTTGTCTTTGTGTGTCCTATCTATCTATAGCAAGTCACCACGTCTTTAGCCCTGCAGTGCTCTTTGACCTAGTGTGTCTTTTTCACGCCACCAGCCACAATGCGTCACTGCATACACCAGACCTGGATAACGAAACAGATGACTGAAATCATTCAGCAAGGTGAGAACCTTGATGAAGGCATTTCCCAAGGAATAGTAAAAATTTAAATGGCAGTTTTTGTACAAACTTACTTCCTTCAATCTCTCTCCATGATTATGTTTTAACATTTTATTCATCATTTTTCATGAGTGATACTGGATTATAAGAGCAGGATTTTAACCAAGGGGCAGTAATTTCACACGTTAGCTATAAAATTTCTTGCCAGAGTTTGAGGTTGACTGAAGCTCATCAGCATTGGGTCCTGCTCACAAGCATCCTTTGAGAGATGTTATAGCAACAGCTACTTTGCTGCCCACTCATTTAGAAGTCAATGTCCACAAGATCTAAAAAAAAAAAAAAAAAAAAAAAAATGCAGAATGGTTAAGAGTGGCCAAGAAAGCCTCCTAATAGCTGTGTTATTTTTTATGTAGTGGTCACAGCTGAAAAGTTACTTGTCAATCAAGCAACATTTATCAAGCCGTAGTCTGAATAGAGATATAATAATGGTCAAACACAAATACTAATAAATCATTTCTAAAACAATCAATCTGTAGATATTCTGAATATTCAGATATTCTGAATTTATGTACATTTTGATTTGGCTGGAAGTGAAGTATAACTTTCACAAATAGCCAATAATTCCTAGAAATAACCCATGGAACCCCAATGCTAACCCTATGGTAACCCCAATGGTAATCCATGGGGGTTAGGGTTATTATTTAAATATCAAAAAGTTCATTTACTTGAACTTTTTGATATTTATATTGTCAGTTGAAAGTGGAAATCAGTTAAACAAACCACTTAAGATATGATGCTACCAGACATGTTATATTTAGGAACACACACACACATACACACAGAGAGACTTATATGCACACAATAGCAGTTAGTGAAAAAAAGAGGTAATGAATTTAAAGGAGAGTTATAATTAGTATATGGGAGGGTTTAGAGGAGGAGAGGGAAAGAAGGCACGTAGTCAAATCATATTAATCAACCAGACTCGCCAGAGCTCCCAGGGACTAATCCACCAACCAAAGAGTACACATGGAGGGACCCAATGGCTCCAGCCACATATGTAGCAGAGCCTTGTCGGCATCAATGGGAGGAGAGGCCCTTGGTCTTGTGAAGGCTCAATGTCCCAGTGTGGAAGAGTGGGAGGGTAAGGAGGTGTGAGTGGGTAGGTTGTTGGGGAAACACTCCCATAGAAGCAGGGGGAGGTGAGGTAGGGTAGGGTATTTGAGGTTGGGGGACCCAGAAAGGGGATAACATTTGAAATGTAAATAAAGAAAATATTCAGGAAAAGAAAAAAATTAGTTTAGCAGAAAAGAAAAGGAAAGAAAAGAAAAGAAAAGAAAAGAACAGAGAAAGCTGGTGAAAATCTATTTGAAGGAGAGGGCCACATTCCAGTCCAGCTTGCAGCAGAACCTGGCTGCTTCAGCCATGTGGTTCCGGCTTTAGAGTCAAAGATAGAAGAAAAGGGTTATGGAACCTCCAAGACTAAGGAAGGTTGCTGAAGCCAGACAAATATCAGGGATATTCTAAAGAGCCATTGCATTGAGTTGTAAGGATGAAGGCTGACCTTTGAGACTCCAAGATATTGGAGATGCTGGAGTTGTAGGATACCTGTCATAGGGTGCTATTAACAGGAGGGGAAGCAGCCCAGGAGAGAAAAGTATGTAACTGTCAACAAAGCTGAAAGGAGTTGGAGATCTGAAGAGCACATTGACATTAGGTATGAAGATCCAGAATTTGGAGTTTGCCCAGCTGGTTTTCAGTCTTGTTTCAGTCCAGTATGTCCTCTCTCTACTCCCTTTCCTCCCTTTTGGAATGGTAATATATATTCTGTGCCATTGTACATTGAAAATATTTTATCTGCTTTTTAATTTTGATTTTACAGGGTTACACTTAAGAGATTGCCATGAGTCTCAAAGAGACTTTGAATTTTAAACAATGTTGAAACTGTTATAGACTTTGTGGACTTTTGAAAGCGGATTGAATGAATTTTTGCATTATTATAGAGCTACAGGTTTTGGGGGATCAAGGAGTGGAATGTGGTGGTTTGAATAAGATTGGCCACCTTAGGCTCCTATATTTGAATGCTTAGGGAATGGCATTAGGAGTTGTGGTCTTGTTGGAGCAAGTGTGTTATTGAGTGTGGCCTTTGAGTGTTTAGAAGCCTGAGCCAGGCCCAATGCATCTCTCTCTTTCTTCTGCATACTTATCCAGATGTAGAACTCTTGGTTTCTCCTCCAGCACCATGTCTGCTTGTCCACTGCCGTACTCTCTGCTATGATGATAATGAACAAAACCTCTGAAGCTGTAAACCAGCCCGTTAAGTGTTTTCCTTTATTAGAGTTGCCTTGGTCATGGTATCTTTTCACATCAAAAGAAACTCTAACTAAGACAACATCTGATGCTCACTTCTGACATTCTCAGGGACTAGACACACATGTAGTCTAAGTGCATGTAGACAAAACACCCCCACACATAAAAATAAGTAAATAAAATAAAATGTCCTGGTCACATCCTTGGATTGTGTTTTCTTGATAACAGCTTTCTGATGTTCTTATTTGAATCCCCATGAATCTAATCAGCAGTATGTTGTTCCCGTTACAATAAATAGAAGTTTTAATAATCTATTAAGAAAATATTCCTTACATTTTTACTTGTACACTGACTACTGAAGGTTGCTTTCAAGTTGGTGCCTACGTAGCAAGAATCCATCCAGCATATCAGTTCTTAAGTATGTGGACCAACTGCTGTGACATCAGAGTTTATTTTGATAGAGCTCGTATGTGCTATTGTGAACTTTCTTAATACATGTATGAACTGACTGACATAATACTAGGAGTTTAACAGAGCTTACATATGCTGTTGTAAACTCCCATAGTTCAGTTCTTTCTCACTTAATTCTACTCATCTCTATTTGGAATACTTTAAAAACATTCTGCTCATACTTATTTATTAAATAGTAATACATGAGTAATGCATCTCATTTGCTTTTTATAGCTATTACAAAGACCTAAAACAAGTTGATTGAGAAGGGTCATGATCCTTCACTGAGGGAAATCAGGACAAGAAGCCAGGGCAAGAACCTGTGTATTTAAGGGTCACAGAATTAGGAAGGTTGAGAATGACTGCTGTATATGCTTGCTTATAGGTAATCTAATAGAGGCATTTTCTTAACTGGGATTCCCCTTCCAAAATAACTAGCTTCTACTAAGTTGACAAGAAGTTAATGAAAATATCCTGATCTATTATAATTAAAATAATATTATTCCAATAAAATTTATTCTTTCAAAATGACAAATTAAGTCTAATCTTATCTAATATAAAGTCAAAATCTGAATCCTATGAGAATATCTTCCAATATAAGCTCTCACAGTAAAAGGAAACCTTCTATCTCTGCATATATATTTCCATTTGAGGGCAAGGTCAAATATGATTGTTTATTACCATATTCTTACTAGGTTAATATCTATTATTGAAAGACTTGTTGGGGTAAAATTTTTTATACAGATTAGTGACTTTAACACACAGGCAGCTTTGTCCCCCTTTGTTCTTCATTGCTAAGCAACCCAATACAGTCATTTTATAATCTGAAGTCTATTGGTGTAAATGTGCTTGGCTTTCCTTTATTTATTCATGCCTAGAAATTGAACAAGCAAACAAAATATATTTATTACTTGAGTAATACTTCATAGATGTCAGTGCCTTTATGGAAATTGTTTTGTTTCACTACCACTCTACATACAACCCTACCTCATTCTATTTATTGGAGTCAAGTTCCAGATGAAATTCCTACAAAAGTATGTTCATATTTACAAAGGCCTTGGAGTACAATGCCTACTGTAGAAGAGGCTACAGGTACTGAAGCACTCATTTCTCAGCTGCTGAGACTGTTGGCTCTAGAGAGCTCACTGATGAGCCCTTAGGATGGCTCTTTGCCCAGAGTTATATACCTATATGACAGAAATCTATTCCTAATGACTCACTGAAGCAGATTTCAAAGGCCTCAACTGGGACTAAGCTACAAGACCTTCAGGGAACACATGGGATTCATCTAGACCTTTATTCAAATTGGATCATGGATTTACTTCTTCCTTAAATGAATGATTTTCAATTGGGAGAGATTTGGGCCAAGTAGTATATATGGTCAGGTTTGGACACAATTTTGGTTATTTGTCATTACAGGATTGGGGAAGGATGATTAATGACACCTGGTGGGTTGAGGTCATGTATGCTGTTTAACTTCTCACAATGCACAGGATACCTGTGCAGTAAATTGGCCCTAAAATATCAGTAGTGTCAAGGCTAAGAAGCACAGGCAGGCTTACACACACAGAAATTGTTCCTATTAGCTTCCTATAATGATCCTCTTACATGTTATTATCAGAATCTGAACCCAACCCACAATAACAATGTTTATCTGAGAATTATAAATCAATTCCTCTGTCTTAGTTAATACTTGTATTCTTTCCAGCACAGGTACTGTACATTCTAAGCTTATCTGTCTGGGAAAAAAATAGATTTATTCTCCTAAATATCTATTATTACCTAATTGAATCTAATAGAATATAAACCAGAAGATGAATTGAAAAACTGATATACACAAAGACATTGTGCATGTTACTTGTTAGACAGAATCCTGCTATAGATAGTACTGGTGTGGGAAATTGTTTTGAACTCCTCCTTTCTTAGGGGTGAAAAAACGACATAAAGAAGGACTCATGGTAAGAAGAGACTCGTTATTGACAATGATGTTGACAACTAAAACAAGTCAACTAAAAGAAATAGTGATGAGTCATATCATAAAAAAATCCCCTCCCAACAAAGAAATAAAAACAACATTCTATGATGTTGGACTTCAGAGTAAGAAAAACCTACAGAATGCGTACATGAACATGATAAGAAAGCCAAGGATGCAGCCTGGCAGACAGTGTTCCAGGAAAGCATACAGAAGAACATTGAAGAGTGTTCTAAAACAATAAACACTCTGTTTACACTTTTCAGTGAACAGCTGTTCATTAAGTCAGAAGAGAAATTATTATTCTTGCAACACACGGACATGGAAACAGAACATACCAAAACCCATGGGGTGTAGCCAAACCAGCTAGGAGGGACAATGTAATAATGAATCCCAAGGACTTAGAACAGCAATTATAATCTAAACTTCAAATCAGTAGGAGACAGAAAATGAAGGTCACAACAGAAATAAATAAAACATAGAGTGAGTGAAATACAGAAGATAACTGAAACCAACAAGTTGTTATTCATAAATTAGCAAAGGCCAGATCTTTAGTGAGACCAACTCCTTAAACAGAGAAGACTCAAATAAGTAAAATTAGAGACAAGGAAAGGAGATATTACAGTGGAAGCCACAGAAATAAAATGGATTAGGAATCATTTCGAAGAAAATATATGGCAACAAAATTAGAAATCTAGAAAAAAATGGAAAAAAATTTGGAAATTTTCTACCAAAATTGAACCAAGAATATATTAAAAATTAAAACTCTGACTAGATTAATATCAAGTACTGATACTCAATTAGTAAGAAAGTTTTCTAACCAAGGAAAGCCAAAAGCCAAATAGTCTAGTTGCAGAATTTTAACAAACTTTTTCAAATAACAATTTATCAAAATTTATTTAACTTTATTTTATTTGCATTGGTGTGAAAACATCAGATCTCCTGGAACTGAAGCTACAGACAATTATGAGCTGCCATGTGGATGCTAGGAATTGAACCACAGTCCTCTAGGAAACACAGCCATTGCTCTTAGCTACAAAGACATCTCTCAATCCCCTTCAAATAACATTTTTAATGGCTTATTAATTAAACTATTCCACTCTACAGGATTGAAAATTTAAGAACTACATCTAACCTCATTTTATGAAGCCAGCATTTTCATAGTACTAAAACCTGACAAAGAAAGAATAAATAAAGAAACCCTAGAACAAAAATCTTTCATGAGTATAAATTCAAAAAATACTGGAAAATTAAACTAAAAAAAAACTCAAAAGATCATACATGGAACTTAGGTTAGGTTTTGGTTTCTATGCAGCTCAATAAATTGTTATATGACACAAAGATAGGAATAGATAAAAGTCAAACAATTATCTCAACAGACACATAGCAAGCATTTGATAAAGCTCAACACTTCTCTATGAGGAAAGCTCCTAACAAGTTGGCAGAATGAATTTCATCACAATAAAATTGTACATAACAGGTTCACAGTCACCATCTCACTAAATGGGAAAAATTTGAAAGCATTTCCCCCATAACAACAACAACAACAACAAAAAGACAATGAAGGCTCATTCAGCATAATACTAGAGTCTTCAGACAGCAAGATTATCTATAAAGAAAAAAAAAAAAACATAAAAATGAGAAACAAACCAAAAAGCATAAAAACAAGAAGCAAGCCAGATTATCCTGTTTGTAGATGAATATTCACATTTCTATCAAAATCTAATGAGCATTCTAAAAGACCAACAAAGAAGATATAGTGATGGAGTGAAGTGGCAGAATCCAGAACCAACATAGAAAGCCATCTGTTGTTCTGCATACTCATGATTACTTTGCTGAGGAAGAAAGCATAAGAGCATTCCCATTTCCAGTGGTCAAGAAATACATCTAGGAATAAGCCTTACAGGGGAGGTGTGAGACCTGAACAATGCAACTTATAAAACATCAATGAAATTTATCGAAGAAGGCATTGAAAGGCAAAAGGGCAGTTCATGCACATGTTCAGTGCTACAGAGTCAACGAATCCTCATCTTAAAGCAACGCTCTTCAGGGAACTAGGAAAAGGAAGCACAAAATCCCTCAATCGTCAAAATGGTCTTGAGCAGAAGGAATAAAACAACATGGTACTGGCAAAAACCAGACACCTAGACCAACAAACAGGCACAGTAAACCCCAGAACAGCTCCAGTTGCCCGTATTTAACTAATCATTGACAAATGCTCTGAAAACCCACATCGGTGAGAGGACACTGTCTGTAACATGTAATGTGGGCAAAATTGGATAACTGTATTCATGAAATTGAAACTTGAGACTTTAGGCAATAGGTTTTTTTTTCTTCCTATTTTTTTATTCATGGAAACATAATTGTCTTTTGGTAGTTCTCTGTTTCTTTTTTTTTTAATTAGATATTTTATTTATTTACATGTAAATGTCTCTTTTTCCCAGTTTCCCCTCCAAAAAACCCAGATGTCCCTCAACAGAGGAATGGATACAGAAACTGTGGTACATCTACACAATGGAGTACTACTCAGCTACTAAAAACAATGAATTTATGAAATTCTTAGGGAAATGGATGGATCTGGAGAGTATCATCCTGAGTGAGGTAACCCAATCACAAAAGAATATACATGGTATGCATTCTCTGATAAGTGGTTATTAGCCCAGAAGTTTGGAATACAGGAAGAACAACCCACAAACCACAAGAAACTTAAGAAGAAGGAAGATCAAAAGGTGGACATTTCATTCCTTCATAAAAGGGGGGAACCAAATACCCATGGAAGGAGTGGCAGAGATTAACTATGGAGCAGAGACTGAAGGAAGGACAAGCTAGCCTAAATATAGCTATCTCCTGAGAGGCTCTGACAGTACCTGACTAATACAGATGTAGAGGCTCACAGCCATTCATTGAACTGAGTACACGGTCCTTAATGAAGGAGTTAGAGAAAGGTTCTATGGAGCTGAAGGGTTTGCAGCCCCTTAGGACGAACAACAATATGAACTAACTAGTACCCTCAGAGCTCCCAGGGACCCAACCACCAATCAAGAACTATACAGGGTGGGACTGGATGTTTTGGCAGCATGTGTATAGTAGAGGATTGCAAATTCGATCATCAATAGGAGGAAAGGACCTGGGCCTTGTGAAGGTTCTGTGCCCCAGTGTAGGGGAATGCCAGGGCCAGTAAGTGGGAGAGGGTGGGGTGGCAGGCATGGGGAGAGGGGAGGCAACAGGGGTTTGTTCTTGTTGTTTTTGTTTGTTTGTTTGTTTGTTTGTTCTTTAGGCAATAGTTTTAAGGATAGGTCCCCAGAGTACAAGAAACAGAAGGAAAAGCTGAGAA
This sequence comes from Montemys delectorum, assembly GCA_019843815.1. Taxonomy (NCBI): domain Eukaryota; kingdom Metazoa; phylum Chordata; class Mammalia; order Rodentia; family Muridae; genus Montemys; species Montemys delectorum. The sequence continues at coordinate 12,431 of JADRCD010223447.1, forward strand.
AGGAGCATTAAGACAAAACGTCTCTGCATGGCACAAGAAGTAATCAACAGATGAAACGAAAGCAGCAGACAGCACGGAAAAGGTACTTGTCAGTCATCTCGTGGAAGATTAAGGCTCAGAGTACATAGGGAACTTACAAAACTTAACAACATCTACAGCACTCCCAGGAGACAGTCTCACAACAAATGCCCTCCTTGTTTCTGTCTCTTCTTCTGCTATTACCCTTGAGTCTTTGGTGCACGTTGTGTTGTAGCTGTATCAGATGGTTTGGAAGGAGGAAAGGGAAGGACAACATGATGTCATTATGTTAAACCTTCAAAATAAAACGATAATTTAAAAATGCAACAGAAAAAGTATCCCCAAGACATTTAAAAAGGAGAAACTGACTGAAACAGACCCTGTACAAAGAAAAATAAAAATGCCCAGTAAACATGTAAAAACCTATGCTCAATTTGTTCAGCCATCTGGGAAAATACAAAATATCATGAGATATTACCTCCTCCTAGTTAGAATGGCTATTAACACAACACAATAAAACAAAACAGGTCCAGAAAGATGGATCAGTAGGTATATGTATTTTCTGTACAGGATAATGAGATGAGTTTAATTCCTCAGATCCACAAGGTGAAAGGAGAGAACTGAATCACACAAGTTGTCTGCTGACACCTAGAAATATCTATGGCATTATATACACACACAGCAAGTGCTATTAACCATTGAACCATCTCTCCAGTCAAGCGCACTAATTTTTTAATGGAGTAAGTGTGGAAACTAAGCTGTGTCCTTCTATAAGTTGCTCTACATTGTGTAGAGCAGTAGTATTTCAGACAAATAGCCAAGAACCTAGTAGTGCTCGGTTCATGAGACTAAATGCTTCAGCATTCCCAACCAAGTGCTGGAGACCCAGGAAAGTTTTAGAGAGCTAGCTGATGGTTTTCAGTCTTCATTAAAATCCAGAAGCAGTAAGTTCTAATACCACCAAAGGAACACCTCAGCAAGAGTACAGAATTTTCAAGTGAGAGTGAATGCAAGTATTCAAAAAGCCAAAAATTGCTTCTCCCTTGTAGTCTACCACCATGATGTGGCCCAGATTTAGGATGGATCTTCCAACCTCAAATGAGCCAATCAAGAAACTTCCTGGTAGGTATGTCCAGCTGGGTGCAGTTTCAGTTAATTCCAGATGAAGTCAAGTTGACGACCAAGATTAGCTGTAATATATACCCTTCTTAATGTCATAAAGAGGTAAATACAAGGCACTGTGGTGACAGAAGCCTCTGCTAACCTGTCACCTGACCACATGATGTGTGTGTCAGGGTACTACAGGCAGAGAGAACTCCCAACTACCCCAGGGACTTCAACTTTGCTGTGTTCCCTCTATTGACATAACCTTCTCAAATTCTAAGTGCCATCCTCCCATCTACCTGTTTCATGAAGACCCAGGTTTGTCCTTTCATCTCTGCAGCTGGACTCAAATGTGAACTAAAGCTTAGTTCTCAAATGTGCGCTCTTCAGAGACGAAACTCTAAGCTGTTGCAGTTTCTCCAGATTTTCCCTGGGGTTGGGTTGAGGTCTGTTATCAACACGGAGACTCTTTCATGCTTATCGGTTACCCAGTTTCATCCTTTAGGTCTTTTAGAAATTATGTCCCTCTTTAACCCTGTGTAGTCACTGAGTAAATATAAATATATGAACATTTCTACTTATTGTGTGATGTATAAAGTGTATTTTCTAAGGTTTAATATTAGTAATTAAAGTAGAATAAGAGATTCTGAGCTTGTTTCCACCAAGGTTACCAAGGAAAGTAGAAATATTTGGCAAAATACAACACACCATTCAAAAGTACATTATTTTGTAAATTTATCTTTATTAATAAACTGTGACATTGTAGAAAGACAATTACTTTCCACAAATTAATACAGTCTACAAGTGAATCCAAAATGTGTATTCATCTATATTTTTGATATAGCACACTTGTGACAGTAAGAAAAATACTAATTGGATTAACTACATTTTTCCAAGCAAATATAATGAATATTTGAAGATCATCATGGCCAGCTGTCAACCAAAGTCAGGCTCAGTAAACATTTATTTGGAATAAAGGCTACACTCATACTCAGACAGTCTGTGAGAGGCGTTACAGGCCTCTCCTGTCACAGACTAGATCAATAGTAAGTTATTGGCTCATTTTCATTGAAATCTGAGAGTAGGTAGGACAAGGAAAAGAGAAAGATGGGTGTAAGTCCTGTAGGACAGTCAATTTAGAAGAAAATCCAAGGTACATCATTGTGTTTTCAAAATCCTTTCAGGTAGGTACCACAAATTACTCCCACCCTCTCTTGATATCAGAGAAGATGCTCAAACATGCTTACCATATTAATTTCAAACAAATTATCTTAGCAAAAAGCCTCATGTTTCTAACAACTTGATTTGTGAAGTGGGTGCCAACAGCCCCTAATGTGAAGCTATTCTTCTATATGTGAAAGAGTGAGGACAACTGTAAGACACCATAGAGATATAGATAGTGATACAGGATCTTGCCCAAAGACACTTCAACAAAAGCAGACAGTATCTTCTCTCATGCGTTTGCCCCTTTTCCTTCTGTAACTTCTGAGGCCAGACTGAGTAATATCCAATTATTTAAACCCAAGTTTTTACTAAAAGACTTGGGTTAGTGCTAGCCATGTCATGGGCAGAGCAATCTGAGAAAAATATTTTATGGACTTGGTTTGCATCTGAATGGAGAGCCTTAGGCTCATTACTAAAGTCAAACATAGCCTGAAGGAGGTGTTCAAGTTCATGCAGTTGGACCTAAAAGTTGCATCCCAACCTGAAACTCTTCAGCATTTCTAGACCACTGATCAGATCACATGCTCTGTGTGTTTTCTGCTTGTGTGTTTGTCTGTTTACCTACAAGGACTCTCATATCTTCTACTCACTTTAGGATGACAATCAACATTCTAGTTCTCTTTTTAATGTGCATATCTTGTTTATGAATAATTCATCTGACACTCTCCGCTTGTTTTCTATTCTTTGAGAAAGTCAGATTTCTTGTAAACCTCCATCATTGAAGTGTTGATTACCATAATTTTAGTTTTTATGAGAGCTAAGATTCTTTTAAGATAGAAACTGAAGAAATGCAAAAAAAAAAATGCTCTTTGGAGAAACCTGAAATGCTTTTTGGAGTTAGCTGAGTGCCAGAGAGAACAGAAAAATCAAGAAAACACCACTACTCTTAAGTGGAACAAATATACATCAATGTTTATGCTCCAGGCTCTCTTCTAAGTATAGAAGATGGAACACAAATAAATGGGATCAAAATATTTGCACATAAGGGTCTTATTCTGTAGAGAGAAGAGACTGAAATAAAAAGCACATGTGCACGTTAAATTTAGAATGTAAATGATTTCTGAGCTATGAAGAAAATCACATCAGGAAAAAGGGACTCAGTGGGTAGGTAGGGAACCTAACATACACATCATCTGAGTTTAGTAAAGATGGGTCCTGCGCTCAGGACTGTGTCAAGGATTGCAAAACTTTTGATGGCAAACTTATCTCCTTGCAGCTATGGAAATCTCAGCCAGTAAGATAGATTCTGTTTGGTTTTAATTTCTAAGTTTAGGAAAGTCTTGACCACTCAGTTAAAGGGACCGGTTGATTAGGTCCGGCCCTGCAGGATAATCTCTATCATGACCAACCCCAAGTTGAACGTATTTGATAGCTTAATGCTATCTGCAATGTCTTTGTATCTTTATGAATGAGACAAGAGTATCTTGGGGATGATGTGCCAGTTTTTCCCTTAATCTCTTAGTTAGAAACATTTAAAGGAAAGGCATAATGAAGATCAGTGAAGAAATGAAGGAAAAATGAAAATGTCGATGAAGCATAGGCTTGATTTAAAAAAAAATAAACAAAACAGATAAATTTTATCTAGCTTAGTGAGAAATAAAAAATGCAAAATTCAGTTAAATAATAGCATGGTTGGAAGTGGACATAACATTTAAAAGATACTACAGGGATATAAAGGAATGAGAGCTGAGAATTTCCTCTGTAAAAAGCAATAAAGCAAGGGTACTTATGTTTACTATTCATACTTAGTGCAGAGAGCTTAGCAAGTATAATGAGGCAAGAGAAGGAGAGTCATCCAATTAGGAATAGAGAAGTTAAATTTTCCATTTCCGCAGATGACATGACAAGTCTAAATGCTCCGTTAAAAGGCGTAACAGCACAAATGAATTGAGTTGTAGACACAATGTCAACATACCTAAATCAGCACCTTTTAGTTATTTTATTATTGTTGCTGTATATGAGCTATGTGTGTGTTAAGAGAAAGAGGGAGGGAGAGAGACAGGTAGACAGAGAGACAGACAGAGAGAGAGGAGAGTGGAGAATGTATGCTCATGTGAAGGCTAGAAGACAACTTTGGGAAGCTAGTTCTCTTCTTCAACTATGGGAAGCAATGATGAGGTTCAAGTTTGCATACTTATTTGGTGTACACTTTCACCCACTGACTATCTCACTGGTTCAACATTAACATAGCAGTGAGCAAGCACTTCTTGGCATCAGCAATAGTGTCTGGGTTTGGTGTCTGCAGATGGGATGGGTCCCTAGGTGGGGCAGTCTCTGGATGGCCTTTCCTTCAATCTCTGCTCCACTCTTTGTTCCTGCATTTCCTTTAGACAGGAGCAGTTCTGGGTTAATATTTCTGAGATGAGTGTGTGGCACCACCCCCCAAAAAGGGGTCATGCCTAACCTCTGGATAAGGTCTGTACAGATTCTCTCTCCTCTTTGTTGGGCATTTCAGCTAATGTCATCCCCGTTGGGTCCTGGGAACCTCTTGCTTTCCTAGCATCTGAGACTTTCTAGTGGCTACCTCCAGTTCCCCATGCCACACTGCTACACATCTCTGTTCAATTTCTTGACCCTCTGTACTTCTCCCCTGTCTCCTCCCTCACCTGATCCTGTCCTCTTGGAAAAAACAAAAACAAAATCACTAATGAGTAATTATGATTAATATTTTCAAAAATTAGAAATGCTATAGCCTGATTGGATTGTAAAAAATTTCCTGAACAGAACACCAATCAATAGCTTATGCTCTAAGATCAAGAATTGACAAATGGGACCTCATAAGGTTGCAAAGCTTCTGTAAGGCAAAAGATACTGTCAATAGGACAAAATGGCAACCAACAAATTGGGAAAAGATCTTTACCAATCCTATATCTGATAGAGGGCTATATCCAATGTATACAAAGAACTCAAGAAATTAAGACTCCAGACAACCAAATAACCCTATTAAAAATTGGGGTACAGAGCTAAACAAATAATTCTCAACTGATGAATACTGAATGGCTGAGAAGCACCTAAATAAATGTTCAACATCCTTAGTTATCAGGGAAATGCAAATCAAAACAACCCTGAGATTCCACCTCACACCAGTCAGATTGGCTAAGATCAAAAACTCAGGTGACAGCAGATGCTGGAGAGGTTGTGGAGAAATAGGAACACTCCTCCATTGCTGGTGGGATTGCAAGCTGATACAACCACTCTGGAAATCAGTGTGGCGGTTCCTCCGGAAATTGGACATAGTTCTACCAGACGACCCAGCTATACCACTCCTGGGTGTATACCCAGAAGATGCTCCAACATGTAGTAAGGACACATGCTCCACCATGTTCATAGCAGCCTTATTTATAATAGCCAGAAACTGGAAACAACCCAGATGTCCCTCAACAGAGGAATGGACACCGAAATTGTGGTACATCTACACAATGGAGTACTACTCAGCTATTAAAAACATTGAATTTATGAAATTCTTAGGGAAATGTATGGATGGATCTGGAGAATATCATCCTTAGTGAGTTAACCCAATCACAAAAGAACACACATGGTATGCACTCTCTGATAAGTGGCTATTAGCTCAGAAGATCAGAATACACAAAGTACAATCCACAAACCACAAGAAACTCAAGACGAAGGAAGAACAAAATGTGGATATTTCATTCCTTCTTAAAAGGGGGAACCAAATATCCATGGAAGGAGTAGCAGAAACTAACTATGGAGCGGAGACTGAAGGAAGGACAATCCAGAGACTGTTCCACTTGGGAATCCTTCCCATATTCAATCATCAAATCCAGACACTATTGTGGATGCCACCAAGTGCTGGCTGACAGGCGCCTGATATAGCTGTCTCCTGAGAGACTCTGACAGTACCTGACTAATACAGAAGTAAAGGCTCACAGCCATCCATTGGACTGAGTACAGGGTCAGGAATGAAGGAGTTAGAGAAAGGACCCAAGGAGCTGAAGGGTTTGCAGTCCCATAGGAGGAACAACAATATGAACTAACTAGTACCTTCAGATGTTCCAAGGACTAAACCACCAATCAAAGAGTACACATGGTGGGACTAATGGCTCCAGTAATATATGTATAGTAGAGGATGGCCAAGTTTGTCATCAATGGGAGAAGACCTTGGCCCTGTGAAGGTTCTATTCCCCAGTGTAGGAGAATGCTAGGGCCATGAAGCAGGAGAGGGTGAGTTGGTAAGCAGGGGCAGGGAGGAGGGAACAGGGGTTTGTTTGTTTTTATTTTTATTTTATTTTTTTTCTTTTTTTGGAGGAGAAACTGGGAAAGGAGATATCATATGACATGTAAATAAAGAAAATATATAATAAAAAAAAGAAAAAAAGAAAATGAATAAAAAAAGATTCACCAGTAAATAAATAAATAAAAAATAAATAAATAAATAACTTGCACTTGTTACAAAAGCTTCTTGGGATATCTTTGATTTTGCAACTGTGATAGTACACTTCTGTACACCTTGCCAGTGACTGATAGTAGATGAAGAGGAAGAGACAGAATGTGTTTCTCAGATTTAATGAACAACATTTTTATGGATATAGGGGTAAGCAATATGCTGTAAATGCTCAAGAAAGTACAAAAGTACAGAATAATCTACTTTTACTTGGTAAACCTTCAAAGATTTAAGTTAATGGGCATTCCGACATCTATTAAGACACTTTTAACTATTAAAGCCAGGTAACTATATCAAGAGTTTTTGCTATTTCCTTTTAATCCCGTCACATTATCTTCTTAGAACATTAATCAATAAATGTGCCAACATTTTCCAGTACTTTTACACTTGTTTGCATTTATCTTTCTATGCCACCCATGGCTTAGCTCTGGTATGAAAATTATGCTAAAGTTTCAATACTCAATGTTTACATATAGTCAGTGTTGTTATTCACTGCTGTCTGAAGCATTTGCTTTAATTTTTCTCTTTGGCCCAGTATTTACTTACAGAGAAAGTATATGTGTATGTAATAAGATCTCTAATTATTTATATTTAAAAAAATAAGTATTAATCGCCTTAAACTAAAATACCTAGGGATCTTGCTTTACACTTCTGGTTTTATGACAATTTTTGCATTTTAAAAATTCAGAAAGCTGTTGCTGTTTGTTGCTGTTTGCTTGTTTGTATGTAAATACTCTCCACATAGCCCCTATTGCCCTGGAACTCGCTCTGTAGACCAGGCTGGCCTCAAACTCAGAGATCTGCCTGCCTCTGACTCCTGAGTGCTGGGATTAAAGGTGTTCAGCACCACCCCTTACCCTGACAATTTTTGCCTTTTTTTCTTGGGGTTTAATCTTCTTACACAATTGTACTTTCCTTCTACAGTGCAAACTGATATTTTTGCATGTTGTGATTTGGGTTACACTTTTCTTCTCATTCATACAAATATTTTTACAATTTCTTGTTAAAATTTGCCAAGCAACTCTTTCCCACTTTTTCCTCCTTGCTGTTGTTTAAGCTGCAGCACTTACAAACAGACCTTATGATGAATTTTGGTTGTTTCTACTTTTACTAAATATGTTAGCCTCTGTTTCTAAAAGAAAACTCAACCTACTATTATTTAATAACTACTGATGTGTTTGAACTTCCTGTCAAATGCCCTCACATTTTGTTTATTATGTTTTATAATTTCATTACATTACAAGGCGTTCTTTCCCTTCTTAAACTCCCCACTTTCTTCAGTCCTATCAGGGTTTGACTCATTCAGTGCTTAATCACTCCTAGATACAAATTTTTTCTAAATGTTACCTTCTCATCAGATCTTTATCTTCTTACAAACCTTAAAACTTGCACAGTTTCTAAATTGGCTTCACCTTCCACAACTATTTTCTCCCTCACAACCATGAGCAAAACAATCTACACTTCTTTTTTTTTTTTTTTTAGGACTATTCTTTTTTTTTTTAAAGATTTATTTATTTATTATATGTAAGTACACTGTAGCTGTCTTCAGACACTCCAGAAGAGGGCATGAGATCTCATTGTGGATGGTTGTGAGCCACGATGTGGTTGCTGGGACTTGAACTCATGACCTTATGGAGAGCAGTCAGTGCTCTTGACTGCTGAGTCATCTCACCAGCCACCCAATCTACACTTCTTAATATCATGTTGTTACTAAATTATCTCCATTTTTGAAACCATTGATAGTAGTTAATTATTTGTGATTATGTCAAGCCATCTAAAGTATTAATAATTAACCAGGTGTTCATTATTAACACCATCATTTCTTTCCTCATTACTCTTATATCTTGTATTTGGTTTTTTTTTTGAGGTGTCTGTCCTTGAGAATATTTTTCAAAATGGAAGATTATTTGTAGATCCAAACTGCGGCTCCTTGACACTTTTTACCTCTCAGCTTCAACGTGGATTGGTCTGGTATTAGGTCCGAAAGTCAACTTCTTAGTAAGTTTCCCCTGGAGAAACTATTATTTATCCAGGCTGAGTTAGAGACTTGTCCTTGGAATGCTTTCTTGGGACAAAGGCCATGACCAGTTGTAATTGGAGCCAGATGGGGGTAAATATGTAGACTAGACAAGTCAGGATGCTTTCCTCTGACACTGATGGCTTGCTTCCCCTTTTCTGATGTCCCTTGATTCTGAACTAGGACTACCTCTGGACCCTGATCAGGCATCTCTTACCTCTGTATATATGCTAACAATTCTGTAGTCTTTACCTTCAATCTCCAGCTTTCAGTTGGTCACTTGGTTGGTTTAATTTGTTTTGGGGTTTTGTTGTTTATTGTTGCTGTTTGTTTGTTTGTGTTTTTCTTTACTGGTTTCTATTAATATTATCCATGTCTTTTTGTGAACTAATGTATCAAAGGTCTGAGCTTCTATTCCAAATAGTCTTAGGAAAGCGTGGAATTACCATTTTATACCATTTTTAAAAGTATTGGTAAGGAAAGAGGAGAGAATCTGCCCAGTTAATGATTCCGAAGGACACAGAACAGTCTGCTTATTCGCCAGCACATGGGTAACTTATGTTCACATTGTTATATCTTATGTTAATTTTGTCTGAAACAATCGAAAGTCACATCATTCTCCTTCTATGTATACTTTCCTAATATCCTCATGTCTCCGAGTCTGTACCTATAGAATGCTTCTCAAATACCTGACCTGACATTAATTTTTTTTAGATATTTTCTTTATTTACATATAAATTTCTCCTTTCCCAGTTTCCCCTCCAAAAAACAAACAAACAAAAACAACAAGAACAAATTTTTCATATTTACTGATATGTTTATCTTTTCACCAACTTTTCTTTATACCTATCCAAGCTAGTGTCTGTCACTTCGTCATATTTCTCTGTGATGACCCTTTTAATGTTTTTCTACTAAGGACATCCCTGACTCACTGAGTGTATTCTTGCCATTTCCTTTGAACACAGTTGGCTCCACTTAGTGCCAATACTTTGAGGGCAAATCTCAGTCTCTGTTTATAAAACAAACACCCAGTGCTCACCATGTCCAAATAGTTTATCACACTTGAGACATTGTCAGTCAGTCGGCTCAGACCAGAAGCTCATGAGATCAGAATCTCCATAGCCTACTGTTTCCAAAAACACACACTAGTCCCCTTGTTTCTGGGGAATGCTTTCTTCTCCTAGCAAAGTCTGATTATTCTTATTCCCTGGGATCAATCCCCTGACAGTGTTAAAGAGTCAAGGTCTGCCTTTGTCTTTTCCCTGTTTGTGGTGGAACTGACTTGCAAAAGTGTCACACCTACACACTAGTCCTTACAAAGGTTTTTTTTTTTTTAATTAAACTTGGATTTAGGTACAACTGTGTATATCTAATATATCAGGACCATGATCAGTCCGAAGGCATTGGCTCAGCCTGGATAATAAAAAGGTGGAAGCTCTTTATCCGTCATCCACGAAATGAATCACTATGACACAGCATGCTTGTGACAGAGCCTCACACATGCCTGAGCTAACCTTCACACCAGACACACAATCTCAACAGTGTTCTAACAGTATTTGTAATCTACAAGAGACTTTTTCAGAAAGTATTTGTGCCAAATTTATGGCATTTATGAGAATTTGTGCTATGATAATAAATTTGATTTTATTTCTATTTCTAAACTCTTGATGTAATCTCTACCTGGCAGAGATCAGACCAGTAATTCAACCCTTGGTATGTTAATGTTACTGGGGAAATCAAGTCATTTGGCATGTTTGTTTTATGCTAAGACTTTTTTTTTCTAAGTATTTTGTATATGATATAGCCACAGTAGACATTGTATTCTTGCTGATTTATTATTTCAGTCTGTGTGTGTGTGTGTGTGTGTGTGTGTGTGTGTGTGGGCATTTGCCCATTGAGCATGTGTGTGGAAACTAGAGGGTGAGGTCAGGTGTCTTCCTTCCTGCTTTCCATTTGACCTTTCACCCTTTTTGTTGAAAAAAAAAAAAAAAGTCATACAATAAACTTTGAATACAGTTTTCCCTCCCACAACTCTTCTCAGATCCTCCTTCCTCCTCACCCAGACAAATCCACACCCTTTCTTCTTCTCTCTCCTTATTTTTTTTTTGTTTTGTTTTTGTTTTTAAGGATTTGTTCCTGAATCGGGTGGTCAGGAAGCTCCAAGGACCTGCCCAGCTCCTCCAGTGCTGGGATGATAGATGCATGCCATCACATCAGGATTTTATGTGGCTCCCGGGGATCTGAACTCAGCTCTTCACACTTGCACCTAACAACTGTACCAACTGAGACATACTCTCACCCAGATGTAATCTATTGGTGAAAACTTTCTGAAGCTGAAGTCTGTGAAGCTTTTAGGGGAGAGACATAAATTCATGTCCATCAAAACCCAAAACTTCTATTTTCTTACAGATTCCCCCACTACATACAGAGAGCTATGACTCATAGGTCACAGGCCCCAGACTCCTATTCCAGATTCAAAGGGGGCCCTGGATAAGCTGCTGGCTATGGTCTTCTGGGGAAACTGGATGAGTTCCCTTTTGTTCTCTGTGGTCCTAGTGTTGAGCTTTGTTCTTTGCGTGCCTGATTTGTTAAAACCAATAACAAATAGTGGAGAGGGTGAGGAGGTTAAATGCATATTGGAAGAACCCTAAAGTTGGCAAAGGATTGTAGGTTTAAATTCCAACCAGTCCACGTGGTAGAACCATTTAATGTGAAGATGCACGTGCAAAATGCAGAGTGAAAGGCAGGAGTTTAGAGAAAAGTGCAGGCTTATCATTATAATGCTGTTTCATTACCACATCACATAGGTATAGTTCTATAGGTAAAAATCACTTGACACCCTTTTTAACTGTTAATTTATAAACTTTTTTTTTTTTTTTTTTGGTTTTTCGACACAGGTTTTCTCTGTATAGACCTGACTGTCCTGGAACTCACTCTGTAAACCAGGCTGGCCTCGAACTCAGAAATCTGCCTGCCTCTGCCTCCCAAGTGCTGGGATAATTTATAAATCTTAATGAAACATCAATGTAAGTCAGATGACAGGCAGAAAAGGAGTGACAAGAATAGTTTAGTCTTCTAAAATCTGTAATGAACAGACCAATTATAGAGAAAGGAAGAAATAGAATAAAATGAGGTGATATTGAATAGATTCTCATTAAACTGCTTTATACAGAAACCACCCCATCTCAGCCCTCTGTTTCTAAAATCATGGGCAGCCATGGTATTTTTTTATCTTTATTATCACTGCATATGGTTACCCTAGCACCACGGAGACACAGTAGTAAACAGACAGCCATACAGTCTATCTTTAGGATTTTGTAAGGGTGCTTAGAGATCTCTCTCAGGTTTCTGCCTTCTCAGTGCTGATGAGTGGAAAGCTGTTAACTAATACTGAATCAAAGAGAGTTAGTTCTCTTAGCTGTACGGAGCAGAAGACCAAGGTTTTCCAAGGACCATCCCTGTTTGTTTCCAGCTAAACCTATGTTCATAAAACCGTTTCTGTGTGACAGCATTTGAGCATGTGCCATTCCCGAAGAGATTTTACCTTTTATTCATCAAGTTGCCTGTATCCAGATGAACTTCAGTGACGCTTATTTGTTCTTGGCTTACTTGTGTAGCAATGACGTGACACTGACTGGTTTTGGAGCATATTCTCCGGACAAGGCTTCAGTGAAATGGTTCTATGCCAAAAGCATCCTGACATATATCTCAGAAAGAGGTAGTAAGGTCTGCATTCCGGATATTCAGAGGCCTGAAATAGACACCCAGGGATGCATCCACTGTGCGATGGCTGTTCTAAACATGGAAAAGAAGTTAACCAAGATCCCGCAAGATTTGCAAGACCTCGCCTTAAGTATTAGAGATAACCATACATTAAAATTTACAAAAGAGTTGATATTTAAGCAGAGAAGGAATGAAGACCATTTGGCACGGGAAATTGATAAGCTAAGGACAGGAGAAGAACAGGCTCAGAAGAAGGATGATAAAGATAAAACATGTTTGCAAGGCTCATCGAGATTGGATTGGAAGAACAGAGCTGCTGAGAAGGAAAGAAACAAGGTGGATAAAAGGATTATTGCGAAAGGAAAACGTAACTTCTGGATGTGAAAGCGAAGGACTAGAAGAGACTCACCCAAGCATCGGAGCTGTTCACGTGAGGAGTCTGAGGAAGGATGCAGCATCACAGACAGATCAGCCAATGAGAAAACTGAGGAGTAATTTCTATATGCTTGGTTGGTTGGGCTTTGCTTTTGTTTTGTTTTGTTGTTTTGTTTTGTTGCAAAACAGAGTGTCAGTGTAGCCCAGGCTGGCCTGAAACTTTCAGCACTCTGCCAGCTGTAGACCCTCAAGAGCAGTGAGGCATGAGTAGTCACCTGGCTACTAAAATGTATTTTACGCAGACCAGGACTTCTTCACAGTGGTAGGGTGCATTCAACTTTACGAAATTAATGTGAACAGTGGTGCTAGTCCCCCCTTAATAACTGTGTCAAATGACTACAGAGCCTGCTCTCAACTCACAGTCTTGAATCTCCTGATAAATCATTCAGAGTTAAATATATGTCTAAGTTCTTGTAGAAAAACAAAAACAAGCAACAAACAACAACAACAAAACAAACAGAAAACATAAGCAATTCCTCATATTTCCTCATTTTGTTTTTATCTCTTACTGTCACTCTGCTCTTTGTAAAGGGCACCATTTAAAATTGCTTATATGCTGAAGGGTTTGCAGCCCCATAGGAGGAACAACAATATGAACCAACCAGTACCCCCTAGAGCTCCCAGGGACTAAACCACCAATCAAAAAGTACACATGGAAGGACTCAAGGCTCCAGCCACATATGTAGCAGAGGATGGCCTTGTGGGACATCAATGAGAAGAGGGGCCTTGGTCTTGTGAAGGCTCGATGTCCTAGTGTAGGGGAATGCCAGGACAGGGAAGCAGGAGTGGGTGGGTTAGTGAACAGGTGGAGAGGGGATGAGATAGGGAGGTTTTCAGAGGAGAAATGAGGAAAGGGGATAAAATTTGAAATGTAAATAAGGAAAATATCTAATAATAAAAAAGAAAAATAGAATTAATTGTATTTAGTTAAGCTAGGAAAATAAGTGGTAAAAGTCTATGACAAATAATAAAAATAAATAAATAAATAAATAAATAAATAAAATTGCTCTCATGTAATGATTTGTTTATCTTAATAAATGCAGAAGGCAGGGGTATTCATTACGTCAATTTTACATTAAGGAAACTAAAAATCACAGCTAGAAGCCACATAAGCCCATCTTGACAAAGGGATTGTTACATTAGACATACTGCTTTGGCCCTCACAGGCTGCACCAGGACCTGATATTGCTACAAGGAATTCTCAACCCAGCATCCTGACTCAAACTTTCTTCTCTTTCAGAAGGTCTGTGGTGGCCTAAAGTTTGCCTGACCCCCAACTTAATGCTCCCAAAGTTCCACACAGGCTACCCTGTTGTTAGGAGTTCTATTGTGTATGGGCATTCACTACCATCAAAATCTACAAGCCCTAGAGGTTACTTGAGTTCCATCTTACTAAAGACAGCATTTAATTAAAGATTCCCATACCCACTGGAGCAGCATGAATTTCTCACCATAAGCCTCTGTATCAGGCTTTCCTATCTGATGATATTGCTCTTTAATAACATAGATCTGAAGTACATACATACACACACACACATACACACAAATGCACATGGAGTATGAAAATGAGGATGCATTTTAACTCATTAAGAAATATTTAGTTACAATTAAAGTCATGTTAGAAAAGGGAAATGGGAGGGAGAGGAAGGAGGAAATCAAAGGGGATAATTTGGGGAAAGAAGGGAAGAGTCAATGAGAAAAGACGAGGAGAAGAGAGCAAGGGAAGAAAGGCAAAAGGGGAGGAGAGGTGACAAGGAATGAGAGAGGAGGAGAGAAGAGGGGCGGGGAAAGGGGAGGGGCTTGGAGGGGAGGGGAAGAAGAGGAGAGGAGGGGAGGGGGGGAGAGGAGAGGAGAGGAGAGGAGAGGAGAGGAGAGGAGAGGAGAGAAATAACGCTTTTGTATTGCTGCTATACACATAACAGTGCATCTATTGTGAAAAATGGCCCCGTGGAAACCCTGCAGAAGAGGAGGCAGGAAGAGTGTAAGAGCCAGTGGGGATGAAAGGAACAAAGAAACAAGGCCTTCTATCACAACAATGCTGACTCTCATATGAATTCACAGAGACTCGAGCACTAAGAAGGAAAGTGGAATTAAGTCCCTATCCCTATAACCAGAAGCTATCTTCAATTACCAAATGCTCATAAAGAAAAAATTGTAATTTTCTCCATAGGAATCTGATTGAGTATTTAAACCACACTTAGGGTCAGGTCCCGTGACCATCAGCAGATAGCTAACACGAAACAAACCCAATGATATCTTTGGAGGGGTTTTGTCTCATAATGCTTTGTCTGGGTAGGTTTCTTACCTTTCATGTCTTTTGTTTATATATTATGGTTTCCAACTTTGTGTGTTTATGGGATCCTGTGTGTGCGAATATGTGTCTGTGTCTATATGTGTGTACTGTGCTTTTAGGGCTACTGCTTTCTGTTTGTTTAGTTTTTATTTATTATTTTTAGATGCTTTTCTTTTTCTAATGAGAGAGAAAGAAAAAGAGTTGATTAGATGGGAGGGATCTGGAAGAAGTTGGGGAAGAGAAAATTGTGATCAGAATATATTGTAATTTTAAAAAAAATCTATTTTAAAAAATTGTCCTTTAGTTCCTCCAAAACCTAAACACAGAATTACCATATGATTCAAAAATTATGCCTTTTGGAATTGTATCCAAAAGAACTTAAAGTGGGGCCTGTAAGATGTTTATATTCATAGAGATGATAATCCCAAAAAACAGAGACATGTCAAAACTTTGGGCTTAAGCTACAACATGGATAGAACTTCAATATAGTAGCTTAAATAAAAACAGTATGAAAGAAAGGCAAAAAATATTTAGAAAATTCAGATTCCCTTTGCCTGCCTCCCCCCCCCCCCCCCACACACACACACTTTCTGAAGTGAGGTAATAAGTATACAGGATTTGGCTTGATGAGAAGGAGACATGGCCAGAACACAGAGAGAGGTTAATCCACAGACCCTGAGCAGCTGGCGTGGTCTTTATTGCAGATTGCTGTACTGACTAGAAAAAAAATGGAAGCAGTTAATGAGGGAATGGGGAGATGGTGCTTGGAAGTGAGTTAGTCTCAGGTTAGTGTAAGCTGCACCATTCCGGTCCTGAAGCACTGCCTTAACTTGCCTCCTCTGTGTTGGCAGACACCAGGTTCTTCCTTTGGAACTCAGGAGGAAGTACATATATCAGGAACTATGTCAGTGTAGGTAGTAAGGGGAAAGAAAGACCATGGTAAATGTAAGTCGCTCATCCGTGCTATAGTAGAAACAGATGCTAGAGTTAAAAAGGAATGTTAGCATTACATCAGGGAGGCAGAAAGACAAGGAAAGAGTTTGCAGATGGCTATGAGATAACCAAGAGGACTCGATAAGAGACAGATGGGCTCTGAGAAGCAAGGCCAGTGTCAGCAGGCTGGTTGTCTAGCCCCACCCTCTACTTTCAGGGAATATATAATGAACAGTATCACTCATTTTCATATTCTTCCTGCTAGTGCATCTTATTGTAACAGACTGAGTAAGGATATAATGATGACTTCTAAGAAAGCCTCCCCCATTTTAGGAAAGAGATCCAGGACCATCCCACAGGCATGGCATTGATTAAGTGAGAACTACCACAGCTATTTGTTGGTACTGTGAGAATGAAGAGGCCTTAGCATAATTAACAGTGCTTGAAACACCTGCAAGGTCAGAGGCTAACAATGCTGACCAAGTAACCAACAGCTAGCTGAAGTCAAGGTCAATAACTAAGAAAACAGGTTAGAGATGGACACTGGGTTGAGTGAGGGGTCAGGAAGGACAAGCCTTCAGCCCAACTCTAACTGAATGGGCAATGCAGGCCATGGACAGCACATAGTCATGGACTGGGTAAGCCTACATTGGCAAACAACTAACATCAGTGACAAATATCCCGGACTTTGTCCAGATTCTACCAATGGTTCTCAACCTTCCTAACACTGTGACCTTTTAATACAGTTCTTCATGCTGTGGTGACCACCCAACCATAAAATTATTTTGTTGCTACTTCATATGTTGCTACTGATATGCATCATAAATATCTGATGTGTGGAATATCTGATATGAAATTCCTGTGAAAGAGTGTTGAATCTGAAGGGGTTTCAACTCACAGGTTGAGAACCGTTGCCCTTGACATTGCCCTTTGACAGTATTTCCCTCTCCTTTAACTGCTTCCGCTCGCTGCAGTTTCTCTCAGCTCTCTGCTTTTCAATTTTGTCACTTTTCATTAGTATCTCTTAATACAGGTCTGCATTCTACTTTGTTTTCTTCCATGACAATCCATGCTTCTAATTTTCATGGGCATGACATTATGAACTTGAGAAATGTTGACCTAGGTTGATCTTTGTGACTGGGGCATAATGGGTACCCTAGGTCCTTGGATCAAGTACAGTTAGGACAAGAAAGATCCTGCCATGTCAAATTCCTGTGAAGTAGTAAAGTGAAAAACAAGAGTTCTGGGAATTTAGAAATAAAGTTTCACAGTAGAATAAGAGAGCCATATTCCAGCTCCTGTAAGCAGCAGCTTCAAACACTGAGAAGTTGTGTTCCAGGAATACCCAAGGACATGTTGTAAAAACAAAGTTCTGATGGTAAGACTGTTGAGACAGAATGACCAGGCCATTCTGACGAAGCTAAGTAAGGCCAAAACAAAAATAACTGGTGGTCGCAATGATGTTAAGGTCCACGAAAACAAGATTAGCAATTCTCGAAAGAACCCCCAAACCCCTCCTGTGGTGAATTTCGAAAAAGACCACAAACTGTCACCCTGACCTTGCTGATGGCAATCCCCCCACCACCACCACCTAGTTACTCAGCCCCTTCCCAGGGACTTTTCAAGGTCAGGTGCAGAGCTAGATAGAAAAGTCGGCTGACTAACCCAAGAACAGCCCCCTGACTGAGCCAACCAATGCCTGATGAGATCCTTTGTCCTGTGTTCCACCAACCAGAGTAAGCCAGCTAGCCTTGTTATCGAAATCTGCCCTCTGTAAAGTATAAAAGATGTATGCTTTCTGAGTTAGGGGTTGACCCCCACTGTGAGGGTGGGCAACCCCATGTACGTGGATCAATAAACCTCATCTTATTGCAATGATCTATTGTCTATCTGTGTTCTGTGGGGTGAGCCAAGTTTACAACACCTGCAATATGTATGTGTGTGTGTGTGTGTATGTATGTGTATGTGTATATGTATATGTGTGTGTGTGTGTGTGTGTGTGTGTGTGTGCTTTCAAAACTGCTAACCGCATCCCAATCTACCCTGAATAAAATAAACCATCTTTCAATGTCCTGAGATTCTTGTAGAGGAACACCACAGGCAACTGTAGTGATGGGTGAAGTAAAGAAATCCCCTGCCAGGGCTAGGACACTGGGCAGAACCAACTTGGGGTTTTGTTTGTTTGTTTGTTTGTTTGTTGGTTGGTTGGTTGGTTGGTTGGTTTTTTGGGTTTTTTTCGAGACAGGCTTTCTCTATATAGCCCTGGCTGTCCTGGAACTCACCCTGTAGACCAGGCTGGCCTCAAACTCAGAAATTCCCCTGCCTCTGCCTCCCAAGTGCTGGGATTAAAGGCATGTGCCACCACCACCCATCTCAGGCTTTTTTAACTACCTAAGATACAACTGGAGCAGAGATGGGCTTTGGTTCTGTAGCAA
Organism: Montemys delectorum; assembly: GCA_019843815.1. Lineage (NCBI taxonomy): Eukaryota > Metazoa > Chordata > Mammalia > Rodentia > Muridae > Montemys > Montemys delectorum. Next base: position 31,015 of record JADRCD010223447.1, read on the forward strand.
GGACAACGTAATTAGATATCGCAGTGGCTAAACTCCCAAGTATGAGGCATTAGAAATGCAAGCAGAGATTTTTGAATATGTAATGCTGATGTCTAATATGATTTTAAAATTGCATTAAAAACTCTCGGAACTGAGAGAACCCTGTACCACCTCCAGCAGCTGAGCAATATGAAGAGGACCACATTTTTCGAAGACTCAGACACAAAGTCACAGAGCACAGAAGATGAAGTCATAGGCAACACCATAGAGGAGGAGAAGAAGTACAAGATGAACCATTGGTGCCCAGAAATACAGAAAGGGTCTCAGGCTTGACTGCAGTGCAAATCAGAACAGATACCTCAAAACATTTTGAGCAATACACTGAACTTGATTCTTAGGAGCTTTGGACACAGATTTGCTTTCCCTAGAATTGGGGCAGGTGGTGGTGGTGGGGTTACAAAAGGAAATCAGGGGGCTCTACGTAACTCCCTAAGAACTTCAAACAAGAGGCAGAGCCACGCAGCCTTGATGGGGCCACGTCAGTGTTTGGCTTTCTCAAAAAAAGGTCAACTTAGTGTAACATAATGGAATTCTCATGACCTATTGACTCTGTTACATAAATATCTGAAATTATTCCTAAGTCAGTGTGTGACCAATTGCTTTCCTATTATTCATATATTAGACTCCAGCTTCTTGAGATTCCAAATCTCTGAGCAATAGTTTAACATCAACCTCACAATGTCTCGTTGTTTTCTAGTGAAGAGTCATCTGTGTGATTCTTCCATAGTTCATTATTCATTCCTTTCTATCCCTCCTGGTGGTTTTCACCCTTTTTTACAGCTACTCTAAGGTTTGAATTCCTCACAGTGCAAAACACAGACAGATGACTAAGACGGGGGCATTTCCTTGACTGGACCTTGTTTTCTACATGAGTACTAACTGGAGAGTAGCCCTTATCACCACCCACTTCTAAAAATATTTGAGGTTAGTGTTGCTTGTAGATTCCACTCCATCAGTGGAATGCTCTTGCTATTTAAGTACAAAAATATCCATGGTATAGTTTTGTTTTAAAAAATAAGGTCTATTATAAAAACAATGACAGCATGAATTGGTCCAACAAAGAATTAACTATCCATTAACTGGAGGTGAAAAACAACTCTACCTTGAAATTCTTCGCATTGCTTGTCTCCTAAACATGAGATAGGTAATTTGTTTGCATAGGAAATTTTTCTCAAGTATAAAACATATCCATAGATTGTGTTAAATAAATATAAAGTTATTAAATAACAAACCTGGGGAACAGAAAGAATAGGAAGTTCTGATGCTGGGTAGTTTTTCAGCCTGCCCTTTGGTGCAATACATCATAGCTTAATTATTCTTCCTACATTCAGCTGCAGCTCCCTGTAGGTCACAGAGGCTTAGTATCTAGTCACTTCTTAGGGAGTTGTTGGCTTGGTTTTCATTTTTGTTGTTGTTGTTGGAATAATGGAAATAAAAGTTCATGATAAGATTAAGTCAGGGGAAATGTCCCCCATAATAAACGTCACATTTTAAAGTTAACATGAGACACAGGAGTGTGAACAGAGGTCTTCTAATTTGCAAATGTTTCATCTTCCAACTTTGACTTGCAGTGCCTTTCTTTGAGCAATCTCAGCATATGCAAAGCAAAGGAGGGTCATAATTAATTTTGCTGATGGTTTGCCTGGAATTTCTCATTATGGCCCAGTTTGTGCCCACTATTACCTACCACAACCAGTACCAAGGAATAGCAATTCTTTATTCTTTCTCAGTTTTTATTTGAGGATTATTTGGTAAGCATTCCCACAGAAAACTGTTCGGATATATTTTTTTTTAGCCTTTGACAGGATAATTGATTTATTATCATATACTCTTTTATATTCCCTATTATAAAGCTTCTAAGTCTAGGCATATTTCACATATATTTCAACACAATGTATCTATCTAGTTAGAGTATTTTATATACAGTAGAGTGTCTGGTTATATGGTTTGCCTTTCACAGCAACATTTTAGAAATGTGATAGGGGATTCTTGGTATGACATAAAACACATTATAATTTTATTTCCTTAGCACAGAAGGAAACAAGGTATGAGCCAAGGTTTCCATGCAGAGCTTCTGGTATTTAGAAATTATTTGCTGATATTCAGAGGAGAAGACAGAATTCATGAGTGGTAAAAATTACACAAAGGTAACAGCTGGTCTCTGATTTTATGAAACTGATTGAAAAAGACTTGGAGCAGAACTACAAATGTCCCAAGTACTGGGAGCAATTACATCACGGCATTTATGTGAAGATGAGAACACAGTGGCAGGCTCCCCCTGGAAAGTTAGAATTAAGGAATTTACTGATAAACAATGAAGCCTTAGTGATATCTTTTTGAAAGAGTAACTGGAAAAGCTTGCTTGGATGATATAAGAAGAATGTCAAAAGTATTCAAAATGTGAAGCTCTAATAGGAAGTAGGGATAAATATGGAAGGGGAGGGAGTGAAATAGCAATAAAGATGTCTGAAAAAAATCATAAGAAACCATACCATTACCTAGCTCCTTAAAAGTACCTACAATGCAAGTTAAATGAAATTTTCCTATATGGGCGAACAATGCTCCTTCTAAGAACCATAGACGACCTAAACAACAACAGCAGCAGCAGGTATGAGAAGTTGATTAGGGTCGTCAAATAAAAACTCCCAAAAGATTTCCAAGACATACAGGCTATTGCTATTGTCCTTGGTTACCATCAGAGGTGGGAGAGTAGTCCCTATTACAGAAGAGAAGATGTGCACTTTAGACAGAGGGCCCAGTGGTCCCTGAGCTTGATATAACCTGAAAGCTTTCTCCCTGAGGACTATCCTTCATGGCACGAGCAGTGTGCCATGCCAGTTTCCAAAGGAGGGAAGCAACCAAAGGCCCTACCTAGCCCTGAAGCTCTGAACAATAATGATGACCACATGAATATCTTGATGGTAACCTGTTGCAACATTTTTTCTGTCCCATCACATTAGGGCAGTGACAGGTCTGTGATTGAACAGGAATAGGGAGGCAGAGCTAGACGTTTAGGAGTGAGGAGGTTGGAGGTCAGAGGAAGGTAGAATCAACATGGAGGCAGATGAACAGGAAGACGATCCAGACCCTGTGTGGTTTTAAACAGCCACAAGTAGCTAAGGTTTTTACAAGGTTAGAATAATTGGGTTAAAACATTATCTTTATCATTTGGCTCTGAAATTATTGTATTGGCATCTTGTAAATTGTGATCTTATTGATATATAAACCTGATTGGATAATTAAGCCTTAAGAGTCATGTTTCTACCGGGTAACTAGGTGCTAGAGTGCTAGATGACTGACTGTGGGGTGCGTGGAGCATTGCATGTAAGTGAGATGATCTTGCAAGCTAGGAGAGAATAGCAGGACCCCGCCGGAACATGGTGTTTTGGCTGGCCAGTATCTGTTTTAGAGTGGTGGTCCGGCAGGGCAGGAGAGATTGAGTCTCTTTTAATATTTCCCGCAACAGTAACCAGTTGTTCTATAGTTAGACAAAAGACCTGTTCAGCAGGAGGGAAACTGTACCTGGAACTGGAAACCCATCCAACTACCCAGGGACACTGAAGTCATAGATCTTGAAAGAGAACCTATAACCGCCACTTTATTAAACCAGTATAATCACTGACTACATTCTAAATACCTGTTCTTATGGCCACAGATAAGTGTATCCCTCATCCCTCATCAGAGAATCTTCTCTTTGCAACAGACTACAGAGGACCACAGCCAAATCATAATGCAGAGTTGTGGAACCAGGTCCCAATAGATACATCTATAAAATAATCCCATGCCTAAGACTCGAGATCATTGTGGAATACAGAGTGCAAATTTTGTAAGAGCCAGAGAAAGAGGGGGATTTCTTTGTAATTCTGTCTCCTAGGAATGTCAGAAGCTACACTCATGAAGTCACACCCATATGACTGCTTAAACACGAGCTGAACAAGGACAACAATAATAGACAATAATAATAGACATGCTAATACAGACACAGGATAGTCAAGGGGGCCTCAACCTACACAAAGAGCTACAAGTAACTAAGGAATGCTTTGAGTGGGAGGAATAGTTTTTCCCAGGGAAGAGCACACCAAATGGTTTTCCAGAAAATAAGATTATACATACTGGGCAGGTTGTGATTTATGTATTTAGGGGAGCACACAAATATATATGTGTGTGTGTGTGTGTGTGTGTGTGTGTGTGTGTGTGTGTGTGTGTATACATATATATGTATGTATGTGTATATATATGTATGTGTGTATATGTGTATGTATGTAAGAGAGTGCAAGAGAGATGAAAAACAGGCCTTTAATTTTAAAGAGTATATGGGAGGATTTGGGTGGGGATAAAGAGAAAGTGGGAATGTCATAATTATATTATAGTCTCAAAAAGAAAGATTTTTTTAAAAAAAAAAATCTAGACAGTATTTAAGTGTAGCTTCTTTGAAATAAAAATGAGATGCAAGATGCAGTTAAAAAATCCTCAGGTGCCCCCTACTGGTGAGAAAAGGGATACATGAGGGAAAGTATTTTGTCAATAGTCCTATGCAGCACAGAAGAAAAAAAGGCTTACTAGAAATGAAATAAAGCCCAAAATATATTCAAACAATATCATTTAACGATTGGCAGTGCTATCCTATTACATTGAAAGCATGTAATAAAAATGTTTATTTAATTAAAAATGGAAAATTTTTAAAAGAAATCTTTTTAAGGCTTAAAGAGTCAGGATCCAAGGAAAGGAAAAAGGGGTATAAACATCTGCAAACATCCTTTCAAACATCTGCAAATGGTTTTAAAATGTTTAATATCTTTTCACCTCAATTGGTTTTCACAATAAACCTAAATAAGACTAGTTTAGGTCATTGTCTGGCCAGACGAAGCAAACTCCACTGAAAGGTAAGACAGGAGGTCGAATGAAGAGTCAGTTGGTGATCTCCAAAAGATATGCCAACATCCCTTACATACCTCAGATCCAGCAGCAAACTTTAGTAAGACAGTGATTCTTCCAGATGATGGATGAGCAGTGGAAAGGAGCCTCAGTCTCCCTACATATGATCAGGGGGCTGAGGCTGGGCACCAGAGTGAAAAGTAATCGGTGTAAAGTTGTAAGCTGAGCTACCCTGAGGAACTGAACAGCAAACCACCTGGGAGCCTGGTTTCCACCAGCTACAGCTTAGAGTGAGACAGAGCCTTGGGAGCAGCCACAGAGAGCAGGAGGGCCCACTCATAATAAGCTGAAAGTTTCAGGGAACAGGGAGCTCACCTCAGACAGCAAGGCTTACATGAAAACCATGCTCATGGTGGGAGCCAAGCTCCTAAACTGAAAATAGCCCTGGAGTTGGATAGCCCAGAGCAGAAAGGGATGTGCTAGAGGGACTGTAATACTTGATCTCAAATTACACAATAAACCCATAATGATAAAGACAGCGTGACACAAACAGACACATAGACCAATGGACTTGAATAAAGGACCAAAAATAAAAACATAGCTTCAGCCAACTAACTTACTAATAAAGATGACAAACACACGCACACACACACACACACACACACACACACATTAGAAAAACTAGTCTCTAAAACAAATTTTACATCCACATACAGAGAGATGAACTAAATTCCTATCCTCTTTCCATCCACCTTCAATGACTATTTAGTTTTCCTTTATCCGGATACAGATTTGGGCATCCTTCCTTAGAGCCTCCTTCTAACCCAGTTTTTTGGGGGTCTGTGGATTGCATCATGGTTATCCTGCACTTTATGGCTAATGTTCACTTACAAGTAAGTACATACCATATGTGTCCTTGTGCCTCTGGGTTACCTCACTCAGCATGATAGTCTCAAGTTCTAGCCATTTGCCTCCAAAATTCATGATGCCTTTGTTTTTAATAGCTAAGTAGTGTTCCATTGTGCAGATGTACCACATTTTCTTTATCCTTCAGTTGAGTGACACCTAGATTGTTTCCAGTTTCTGTCTATTATAAATAAAGCTACTGTGAATATAGTTGAGCAATTGTCCCTGTTTTATAGTGGGGCATCTTCTGTCTAACAAGGACTTTTAAAGATAGAGATTAATACTGCTTTCTGCTACCTAGAAAACAGTAATTGTTAGCTTATTTAAATATCCCCCCCCAACTTTGAGGATGTCGTGTACAGTTTATTTTATCAGAGTGCATATATTATTATATAACTAGTATGGTTATTTGTCAAGGATTTCTGAGATACAAATCTAGATTTTTATTCTTTCTATGCCATTATATTTTTTTACTTTTTAACTAAAAGTATACTTAACATTATTCCCTCCAACCCCTTCCCTAGCTGCATTCTTTCTCACATTTGTGGATTCTTCTTCTTTGTTATTGTTAGATTTATATGCATAAATATGTACATACAACCTGTTGTGTTATTGATACATATCTATATATATGAATACAAAAATACAGCCTGCTGAATCTGTTTAGAGTTGTTTGTACTGCTGGAATTAGATACTCAATTAAGGCTCTCATCTTTGAGGACTATTACTTCTGCCTCTCTCAGCAGCCATTAGTTAGTTACCTGTAGGTCTTTATCTTGGCGTGGAGCCTTGTGACATTTTGTTCATCTATGCTGGCATGTCAGCTTGTGTCATCCTTGTTGATGTCTCATTCGGGCAACCATATTGTTGAGATTTTAAAGGCGTAGTCCTTAGAGGAGAAACCATACTCTGATCTCTGACATGCTGATCTCTGACTCTTATAATCTCCTCCCTCATCTTATGCTCCCCAAGCTTTAGATACAGGAGTTGTGTGGTAGATGTATACAGTGGGCACCACACAATCAATTGTTCTCTATATTTTGACCAGTTCTTATTTCCATAATGGTCTCTGGCTGATACAAAGAGAAGCTTTTTTGATGAGGGGTAAGAATTACACTCACCTGTGGTAGAAGGATAAATATTCGGAATTTAATTAGGAATTACTCTGATTTAGTAAAGTGGAAGCAGAGGGCTCTTCTTCAAGATTCATGGCCTGTTTGGCCCCAGGTCATTGGCTAGGTTTCCCTCCTGTTGAGCAGGCTTTAAGTCCAATTATACAGCTGTTGGTTACCTCCAATATATATGGGCCACTATTTGAGGTTTAAGGATCTCATGACCGTAGTGGTCATTGATACAGTTCATAGAATTCACAGCTGGATACAACTATTAGTTATTTCCTTGCCTTGGCAACTTTTACAGTGCCTTCTAGTATTGTGGAAGGTAATCCTCAGGTAGGAGGCTTTCAGTCCAGCTTGAATACTTTGTCTGACGTGGTGTCTTCAAAATTGCAGACTTACCTTCAACCTTCGGAAGGCAAAAGAGGGTAACTACAGTAGCCTGTTGTTTTGAGAGTCTCTTGGACTCCTCTGATCAACAACTTCAAAGATGGTTTCTCACTGCTGGTGTGAAGAGTTTTTCGTAGATGGTCCAATAGCTCTTGTGAAGAGTATTGTCAGCCAAGTGGCATCAATTTGTTATATAAGTTATATACGTATGTAATATGTAAACGTACATGTATTCTATGGGCTTTTAGGTAAAGAAAAGTAATATAGTTCTTATAGCTGTTTCAAAGATCCATAGTACTGTTTTGTCTTCCTCTTCTCTTTCTGTACCTTTCTCCCTCCCCAACTCAAACAAAGGATTCTAGTTCCTGGTACTGAAGTTTTTGTTAGGTAGTCTATGGCTCTTTGGAGGGGGCATTATCACCCCAAATAGCATAACTTCATTGAAAAAAATATATATCATAATAAATATTTCATAAAATATATACAATTTCATATTTTCTATGATTATGTAACTTTAACTATAAAATATGAACTAATGATTCTTGAAGGTCTTCATTAATAGTGTTATTTTTCCTTCTCCTCACTCTCTTCCTGTATTGAATTATCTTCCCCTGAGTCATTAATACTTCCCCCATTTTTCCCCCTTTCCTCCTCATATCATTTGTATCCTGTTCTTGCCCTCTCTAGCATGCCTACCACCATGGTACCATTTCAGTTTCCTGGTTTAATAGTTGAGACAGTCACTCACAGTATGACCACAGGCCAACGTAATCTATACAATTCCTAAACTCAGTATCTCCTCTCAGATGAGTCTAGGCTGTTTCAACTGTTGATTTTTGAAAGCTAGTATTCTAATGTGATTAATATTAGTAATTAGTATTCTAATTCTTGGGTGTATTGCTATATCCTAAAACTCACATATTGGAAGGTGTTTTGAATTATTGGTAATCATGAACAAAGCCACTATGAACACAAAGGAATGTGGAAAGCACTGAAAATAGTGTTTAAGCAATGTCTAGAGCAATACAGCACTGGGTATAGATTTTACGAAAAGAAGCAATTTCTAAAAATTAGCCATCTAAGCATCTATGTTAGGAAGCAAGAAATAAAAAAAGATAAACTAGTCCAAAAGAAGACTAGAAAATAGACTGTAAACCAGTGGATGTGAAAACCAAAAAGAAAAAAGAAAAAAGGAAAAAGAAAAAGAAAGAAAATATAGACTACAGATATGGCTCAGTGAGTAACAAACTTGCTATGCTAGTGTAAGAATCTGTGTTCAACTCCTTCATTGCTGGTGGGATTGCAAACTGGTACAACCACTCTGGAAATCAGTGTGGCGGTTCCTCCGGAAATTGGACATAGTTCTACCAGAGGACCCAGCCATACCACTCCTGGGCATATACCCACAAGATGCTCCATCATGTAATAAGGACACATGCTCCACCATGTTCATAGCAGCCTTATTTATAATAGCCAGAAACTGGAAACAACCCAGATGTCCCTCAACAGAGGAATGGATACAGAAAGTGTGGTACATCTACACAATGGAGTACTACTTAGCTACTAAAAACAATGAATTTATGAAATTCTTAGGGAAATGGATGGATCTGGAGAGTATCATCCTGAGTGAGGTAACCCAATCACAAAAGAACACACATGGTATGCATTCTCTGATAAGTGGTTATTAGCCCAGAAGTTTGGAATACAGGAAGAAAGACCCACAAACCACAAGAAACTTAAGAAGAAGGAAGACCAAAAGGTAGACATTTCATTCCTTCTTAAAAAGGGGAACCAAACATCCATAGAAGGAGTGGCAGAGATTAA